>SKCR01046363.1:0-41309 GCA_019454045.1 Zanthoxylum bungeanum
CGGAGACACTAGTAGTTACCACATGAGATGTAGCTATATCCTCTGGCCAGGAAGAAGCATGTCTTCACACCGCAACTCAGGATGTCGAGTGGGTGGTAGATACTGTAGCATCCTACCACGTCACTTCTCACATGGATCTCTTCACAACATACAAAGCAGAAGACTTTGGAGCAGTGAAGATGTGAAATATCAGTTCTTCTCAGATAGTGGAAATTGGTGAAATACAATTACAGACAAATGCAGGGTGTATAATAACCCTGAAGGAGGTGAGACATGTTCCAGAACTTTGACTTAATTTACTCTCGGGGGTAGCCCTTGACAAACAAGTTATGCTGGCCACTTCAGCAATAATACTTGAAGAATGATCAAAGGTGCCATGGTCATCGCCCGAGGAAATATCTGTGGAACTCTATACAAGACTCATGTGAAGATATGTGCAGAAAGCCTCATTGTAGCTGAACCGGAGGCTTCTCAGAATCTGTGGCACCAGAGACTTGGTCACATGAGTGAAATGAGGTTGTCTACCTTGATAAAGAAGGATCTAATCTTCGTCTCTAAAAATAATGCTCTGGATCCTTGCAATCACTGTCTACTCGGTAAGCAACATAGAGTTTCTTTTAATTTTTCTTCTACAAGAAGATCAGAGTTACTCAGTTTGGTGTACTCTGATGTTTGTGGTCCTTTGGAGGTGAATTCACTAGGTGGTAATAAATACTTTCTGACTTTCATTGACGATGCTTCTCGAAAGGTATGGGTGTATTTTTTGAAAACAAAGGATCAGGTCCTGGATTATTTCAAATTGTTTCATGCCATGGTCGAGCGTGAAACATGGAAGAAACTGAAGTGTCTCCGCACAGACAATGGAGGCGAGTACACTTCCAGGGAATTCGATGCCTACTACGAAAGTCATGACATTCAACATGAAATGACTATTCCACGCACCCTACAACACAATAGTGTCACTGAAAGAATGAACCGCACCATTATGGAGAAATTCAGAAGAATGATCAACATGACTAAGCTGCCAAAGACATTCTGGGGAGAAGCTGTTTGTGCCGCCTTCTACTTGATCAACAGATCACCATATGTACCGTTGAACTTTGAGATTCTGGAGAAAGTGTGGTCTGGTAAGAATCCATCATATTCTCACTTTAGAACATTCGGTTGTTTAGCATTTGCACATGTAAAAGAGCTCAAGCAGAAGCTCGATGCAAGGACTACTCCATGTATCTTTATAGGCTATGAAGACGAGGAATTTGGATATAGACTATGGGACCCGAAGGAAATGAAGGTCATCAGAAGCAGAGATGTAGTGTTTCTTGAAGACCAAACAATAGAAGACATTGAGAAGCCTAAGATATATTTTCATTCCAATGCCAACAAAGCTGATGTAAATCCAGACACAACCCCAGCACCAACACGAGTGGCCACAGATGATGATGGGGTGCAAGACATACAAGAAGCAGAACCGGAGGAGGAAGATGGTGTTGAGTAGGAGGAGCTGCAACCTGCTCCATCAGAGGCTACAAGATCATCCACAGATCTAGATGACAACAGATAACCTGAAATCAGTGAACCTCCAGTACGAAGATCTGAGCGATGCCGGATTCCATCATCCAAATACTCAGGATCTGAATACATTCTGCTGACTGATGAGGGGGAGTCAGAAACCTTCAACGAAGCCGTATCTCATAAAGACAAAGGCAAATGATTGCACGCAATGTATGATGAAATGGAATCTCTGTAGAAAAATAACACTTATGAGATAGTCAAGCTCCCACATGGAATGAAGGCACTAAAGAACAAATGAGTGTTCAAGCTCAAGAAAGATGGTAGCGTAAAAGTGGTGAAACACAAAGCTCGGCTAGTATTCAAAGGATTCCTACAGAAAAAGGGAATTGACTTTGATGAGATCTTTTCACCAGTGGTAAAAATGACTTCAATCCGAGTTATCCTATGATTGGTAGCCAGTTTGAACTTGGAGCTTGAACAGATAGATTTCAAAACAGTATTTCTTCGTGGTGATCTGAATGAAGAAATCTATATGGAGCAGCCAGAAGGATTCAAGGTTTCAGGAAAAGAAAACTTTGTTTGCAAGCTGAAAAAGAGCTTGTATGGGCTCAAGCAAGCACCGAGGCAGTGGTACAAGAAATTTAACTCATTCATGGTGGGTCAAGGATACAAAAGAACTTCAGTAGATCAATGTGTATACATTCAGAGGTTTCCAGATGGAAATTTCGTTGCTCTTCTACTATATGTGGACGACATGTTGATTGTTGGACAAGAAGCAGCGAAGATCAACCAACTGAAAAAAAGAACTCTCTAAGTCTTTCGACATGAAAGACTTAGGACCATCTCAACAGATTTTGGGAATGAAGATTATTTGTGACAGACAGAACAAGAAGTTGTGGCTTTCACGGGAGAGGTATATTGAACGGATAATCAGGAGGTTCGATATACAGAAAGTCAAACTAGTCAGCGTTCCACTAGCACACCATTTAAAACTGAGCAAGAGTTCGTGTCCCTCATCCAAGAAAGAGATAGAGGAGATGTCATCAATACCATATTCTTCAGCTGTTGGAAGCCTAATGTATGCAATGGTATGTACCAGGCCAGATATTGCACATGCAGTGGGTGTAGTGAGCCGTTTTCTCTCTAACCCTGGAAAGCAACACTGGGAGGCAGTCAAATGGATTCTCAGGTACCTCAAGGGTACATTGAATTTTTGTCTGTGTTACGGGGGAGCTGATCCGATCTTGGAAGGCTAAACATATTCAGATATGGCAGAAGATCTTGATGGTAGGAAATCTACATCAGGTTTCATCTACACTTTTGCAGGGGGAGCTGTATCATGGCAGTCAAGATTGCAAAGGTGTATTGCATTATCCACAACAGAAGCTGGGTACATCGCTATAGCTGAGGCACAAAAATAAATGTTGTGGTTAAAGTATTTTCTCCAAGAATTAGAGATGAAGCAGACAAAATACAAGATACATTGCGACAGTCAGAGTGATCTGGACTTGAGCAAGAACTCAATGTATCACTCCTGGACGAAGCACATCGATATTCGCTATCATTGGATACGCGATGTGATAGATCAACAACTTCTGAGACTAGTGAAGATCCATACAGATGAGAATCCAACCGACATGTTAACGAAAGTGGTTACTCGAGATAAACTAGAGTTGTGCAGAGATATGGCTGGGATAGCTGTCAGACAATGATTGTTTCAGATGCAACTGGAGTGGGAGAATTGTGAGAACCAGTAAACACATGCATGAGTTGCATGAGCCATGCATGGTGCCCTCCAATTGAATCCAGCTGCCATAGGAAGATTCAAACTCTTCATCCGGCAAGCTGTAATCATCAACCAGAAGCAAACACGCAACTTTCGGTGGTGATTTACAAATGCCATGAATTTAGGGAGTGCAAGTTGGCTGCTAGTGTGTGTTGAGTTGGCAAAAACATGTGCACTGTAGCACACATTTTTGCTCTATAAAAGGGAACTTGAAATCTCTGTAAATGAATCCCAAAGTGTGTAATATAGAGAATGTAGTGAGGTTTTTTGCTTTGTAAAGTTTAAACACTTTTGTATTCTATTCTTGTGAGTAATAGAAAAGCATTCGGTTTTTCCTCAAAAACATTTTAGAGTGATCAGAGAATCACATCATCATATCCACTGTAATTACCTTGATAGCTTCATGCATATCCTCATCTTCTAAAGTTTCCGTTTATTTGAGCATAATTAACATTAAATGTGCTTATTTTTCACATGATTTTCTTGCTTCGATCTAGATTTACGAATGAGCAAGAGTACATATACATCATCATATTCCATGCCACTACCAGAAATGTAAGAAGATGTGTTTAGGTAATCTGGTCCTAAACAATTTAGTATTTGCATTAGCAGATCTTTTTCAGTCATTGGACTGCTATCACAAGTTAATTTATCTGCTATAGTTTTCATCTTTAAGCAGTAATCTTCAACACTAAGAGATTCCTTTTTAAGGTTGCTCATTCATATCTCAGAGGCAATACTCTAGCTTGAGATTGAACTCCAAACCTTCTTTCTAAGGTTCTCGAAACATCAAGAGAATTATCACAGTTATTAACTAAGCTTAAAGTACCTTCATTAATGGAGGAGATAAGCTATCCGAGCAGTATCTGATCATGAGATCTCCAGTTGATGTAGGCTGAAATTTCTAACTAACTAGAGTTGATCTGTCCAATTTGTTATTGGCATGCTAACGTGGTTGATTCGTGGTGGAGCTTTGTACTTCATTCCAATATGATCAGCTACCTTAATAGAGAAGACTCAAATCCTGAATAACAAGTAACTTTGTTGGTTAGTTTACATTAAAATTTGTGTTTTTATATAGTTAAGATTGGTCCTTAATTTAAGAAAATGAAGGATCTCTTGTCGGAAAATTAATATTTATGGTTCTTCTTTAGTGATGGAAAAATACGAACTCTAATGCTCTAACAAATAAAAAAAAAATAGAATTTTCAATGTGATTTTTTGTATTAATTTTTAGCATACATCCTCATTTTATAAAATGAGATGTCCTCACCTGAGAATCATTATATACACGCGCACACACATATAGAGTGAGGTTCTAATGAATGATCTCTTAATTTATTAAGTTAAGGGATATATAAAAGAAAAAGAAAATATGAATTTTAATACAATATTATTCATCTTTTAATATATTAAAATTCAATTTTTTATCTTATAATATAATTCTTAACAAGTTTGAGAAATCACTCATTAAAACCTACCCATTCAGTAGTGAAACTGAATGTGGACATCCGGTTGGATTCTTCCAATGGCCAGATTTCAAAATACTAATAATATTTTAAAGACTTAAAAATATTTTTAAATGAGCATCACGTGACTTATTCCATTTGCCATCTGTAACCCAAATTTTCGAACTAAAGCAAGCAACAACCATTGTTCCAAAATGCGAACTAGTATTGTGCTAAATTTGAAAAACAAAATTCTAAAAATTTTCTAATTAGAGAAGAAATAATTCACACCCACTGCTAATTACAGATTCGAGTTGATTCAGTCTTTACAGATTAAATCAAGAGCTAACTTAAATGTTTATTCCCTCCAAATCTGAAGAGTTTATATTTGTATCATTTTGTTTGTCTTGAACATTGTGATATTTACATGATAAATGATAAATATTTACAACAAATAAATTGATACAAATACAAATTCATCAGATTTGAAGGAAAAGAAACATTTAGATTATCCATGGATTTAATGATATGACCCCTAAAATTTAGGACTGACCCTAGATGAGAATTGCAGCTAATCTTCCTTGTCCAAATAAAAAAAAAAGTACTAAATGATATATGTATCCATATATCTCGAAATTAAGTGTTTGACGGTTTGTTTTCCTTCAAATGACAAATTAGGAAATTCACCTATCGAATAAACCTCATTCAAATAGTAAATTTATTTGGTTAGTAGGGAACCAAAATAAACTTAGCAGGCAGATAAGATAAACACAAAGTTTACGTGGTTCGGCGGAAAGTGCCTCCAATCTACGTCAATGGGAGAAAGAGGGTATTTTATTACTGTTCGGGGTCAAGACCGACCCGAGTTAAAATATAGGCTTCCAAATTCATTATTTCACCACCTCTGACGTCATCTCATGTCATCTTGTATCATTGTCGTCACAACTCTCCTCAAATACCCTTAAATTGGCCAATAAGATCAACCCATTTCACTATTACTGCATTGCTCTATAGCAGCATATGGCAGCTTGTGGTGGATCTGCTCTTCCACCTTCCTACTACTACACCGGCCTATGGCGGCTGGAATGGGGTACTTCTAATGAGAATCGTTTTTCACAGTCATTATTAGTCTTCTAGAAACTTATCTTCTCACCTAGGGCGTACGTCACATGACTCCAATACAAGTCGGCCCGTGATCCCATATTCATTCCTTGGAACGACATACCGAGGCAAATGATACTAATCTAAGTTCTTTTTACCTGTCTCAACTAGGTCGGGTTGACATATAAGGACTTCATTGAGTTGGTTTCAACAAATCTTAAGACTCCAAATCCATCACCTTTTTCATGAGATTGGGTCGGTATCAATGATTGGCATGCCTTCAACAGACTATCTGGATCATGCGATTGGGCTCCTCTATCAAACTCATTCTGTCTCTCTAGGCCATTGGGCCTTTATCATCAATTTTTAGCTTAGTTGGGCTCCTCTATCAAACTCATTCTGTCTCTCTAAGCCATTGGGCCTTTATCATCAATTTTTAGCTTAGTACAATACTAATTCCACTCCTCCTCGGTATTTGAACATTTCTCGAGGTGAAAAACCACCATCAACATATGTCCCCTAGTTCTCGGTATCAACGAGTTGGTGAGTTGATTTCAGGAACTTCATAAAAGATAGTGGTGTAAACAGATCCAGTGTTCTCAGGTTGTTGGCCTTTTGGAGAACGCTATGTCACTTCAAATCTTCCCAGGTTCATCCTCATCGAGACGGGTTGTTTTATATACTGCCAAAGATGTCATTTTCTGACGATTGCCTAGCTTTCACCGTCATTTGAAAAGGCACTCATAAGGTTCTGAAATGTTCATAGGAATATGTGATGGCATAATGATCTTCCTTAATTGCTCATCACATCCATCAAATCCCTTTTTATTTCGTCTCCCTAATATGCCCAGTGTCACTCATCTGTGACTTACACGCCAAAAATCGGATGGCTGAGATAAATTGAGCTTGTGGCTCTTATCTAAGCTTTTAATTTGAATTTAATGGTTCCGACTAGCACAACATATGTCATTAATCTGATTCTCTCAATCCAAATCAACGACCAAGATCTGTCCGAGCAGTCTATTTAAAGGTCACTTATGTTCATCTTCTCCAAAGACTCGATTTAGGGCATTTTTCTTCTTTCAACATTTAGCAATATTTCCAACTTGTAATACCAAGCTTAATATCCACGCAGCGAAAGGGGCGATGGAAGGACGAAAATGATTTTTAAACATTTTAAAATTTTCTCAAGCGAATGAATTAATATCAAATATTTTTAATTCGCCCAAATAAGTTTAAATAAATTATTTATTAACATTTAATAACATAATAAATTTGCTTAATAAAGAAAACTATTAAAGTTTACTAAACAATCAACACCAAATTTTTGATTTATATACATATCCAAGATACATAAAATTTTAAGACATGCAAAATACATATCAAATATATATTTTCATGCTTAAGAAATAAAATTAAGAAAATAGAAATTGGAAACTCTTTATTACCTTAATTCCAAGTTCTAATTCTTCAAATTTTCTTCACCTTGGGGTTGATTAATTTGTTTAGAACCCTAATCTTTTTTTTTTTTTTTTTTGTTTCTCAACTCATGAGAATGGCTAAAAAACCTTAGCAAAAATGAAACAATTTCATTTATATACTAAAATCCCATTTGGCTGAAATTCTATTTTTCAACAAAATTAATCAATTTTTGTGGCCATAAATTTGACACAATTTTAATCTTATCCAAATAAGATATTTATTTTGATTCTTGTTAATTAAATCCATGTCTCCAAATTACATGAAATGAAAAATCAAAATTTGTCAATTAAATAAGAATATTCCAATAATATTCTTATCTAAATAAATAAATTAATTAACTATTTAATTAATTAACTTATCTAATTAACAAAAAGATAAAATAAATACATGGAAAAATATTCTAAAAATATTCTTCCATTTTATCATTATTAATAATTAATTAATTAATAAATGTCTATCTAATATAAATCATGTATCGTATACAAATACATATTATTTAATACGCATGTGTAAATTATGAATAATCCGAATTATCCATAATTAATTACCCAAGTGCTCAACGAGTACACTTTATATTATGAGACTCTCTAAGTTCAAGTTTATTTATCACAGAAACCATTTCCATGTTCATAATTCGTCCACCCATAAATAACGACGACCACAGATAATCGAGTTGAACCATCCAAGTCGAAGTCATTGCATATATATAATCTCTCTGTCATAGGTTATCTGAATTGTTCCGAAGATATATATCAAACGTCAAATCTCCGCTATGAATAATTCATGTGTCGCGACATAATTATGATTCTTAAATAAATATTCGGAACTCATTTCCGAATCATACATCGGCCAAGGATTTCAAAAAATCACAAATTGGATACCTAAATCTCATACACGGGACTGACAGATCATCTCTGGATACATCACATGATATCGTGAGTATCAGTTTATACCCAACGAACAGGCAGAGGTCTGATCTTAAAAGATCATTGACGTGACTGCCATCAAAGTACGGAGGATATCTCACATATCCACAGTGGTATCACAAGTCAAATGAGCTAATATGTTATTCGACTTGTAAAGATTCCTATTGACGGTGGTGTACCATCTATCAGGAATATTCGAATGAGTCATTAGATATTTATCCAATAAATACCTAAGTGTCTATATGAGTCTCCCAAGACTCGTGGTTTACTGAGACAAACCATTAGAATAATTTTAATATACGAGACGTATCAGTCTCATGGGTTTACTAACCGACCAGGTATGTAAACTTTGACTATGAATAATTTTAAGAATGAATTGTATTGTGACATTTCTCAGTAACAATTATGACGTTTTTGTAATTATGTTACAACTAGTCATTCTAAGGTCTTTTACGCCATTACCGTATAAAAGATTATATTAATAAAATTACTAAATTTTATTCATAATAAAATAAAATGTACATTGTATTTACAATAAATACAATAAAATTTGGCGAGCCGAGCACCAACTTCGATAGTACATAATCGGCCTAATCGCCAACACAACATGTCCAATAAAAATAACTCATCCATAACGAATGTTGATTCCCGAGTATACCAATGGGCTGACCTATTCTAAAAAACTCAACCTAACCAGACCAATAATATATCAATCTCTGACATTGTATTTCCCTGACGTGACCAATCAACCAAACTCGATGCCCTGGGGCACCTTTCAATACTTAGAAAAATTTTAACCCTTCTAGGAAAACTCTCCCCAAGGGCTATCATTGTCCCCTGCTATTTTATCATTTTAAAACTGGTCTGACAGTGCTTCAAACGGAGCTCCAAAATAAGTCATCTACTGGTTATGATAATTTTTTAATCTCAATCACTTTGACAATGTAGTCTGATGTTCTTCTTACGATACACAAACAACATGACTCTACCACTTTGACCCACTCCAACGCCCTGAGGCATTACTCTATTCTCAAGGCTGACTTGAGTCAGCGCTGGATGACAGTTGGCCAATACTATTGCTGAAGCCCTCACATATACTTATTTTGTATCCATTCTAAAGACCGATGCACAAACATAGCCTAGGGGAAGACTTCCTCGTGTTGTATGTTGTGTCGATCCCAATGGATCCCAACCTTCTTACTGCTTCTTGTTTCAGCAAAGATATGGGATAAACTCCGACACATTCCATCCATAATAATGATTCTCGAGAGAACCTGACCCTTTGTGCTACTCGTCTCAATAATGCTTTCAGCAATGTCATGAGGGAGAAACTTTAACCTCATACCATAATAATAAGGTCTCGGCGGAACACATCCAGCCCCGAGCCAATCAGATCACCTGACCACAAGGGAATGGACTCTCATTGTGTCATTCAAGGAAGGCCATGAGGGAGAAACTTTGACCCCATGCCATTCAATATACCAAGGCATGCGCGGAATGAATCCAACCCCGAGCTCATCCAATATTTATCCAAAAGAGAATGATCCATCATTGTGCCATTCAAGCAAGGTCATGAGAGATAAACTTTGACCCCATGTCTTTCAATATACCAAGGTCTTGGCAAAACGAATCCAACCCCGAGCCCATCAGATCACTTGGCCACAAGGAAATGAACCATTCTTGCCATTCAAGCAAGGCAGTGAGGGAGAAACTCCGACCCCATACCATTTAATATAGCAAGGCCTCAGAAGAACGAATCTAACCCCGAGCCCATCTAACATTTGGCCAGAAGGGAATGATCGCTCCTTGTGTCATTAAAGCAAGACCATGAGGGAGAAACTTCGACCCCATATCATTCAATATACCAAGGCTTCGATAGAACGAATCCATCCTCGGGCCCATCAGATTACTTGGATACAAGGGAATGAACCCTTATTGTGATTCAAGTAAAGTCATGGAGGAGAAATTTTGACCTCATGTCGTTCATAATCGAAATCCTAAAGGAATTTGGCCCTTCGTGCTTCTCATTTTAGCAAGGCTATGGGGAAGATGTTTCAACCTTATGCCATAATAATAAAGCCTCGACAAAATGACTCTAGCCCCGAGCCAATCAGATCACCTAGCCACAAGGGAACGAACCCTCTTAGTGCAAATCTCACATAACATAAGGCCTTAGTGGGACATACCCAACCCCGAGTCATTCAACTTAGAAAAACCTTGAGGGAATATTTTCAAACTCAGGCCATCCCTACAAACATTGGTAATGGCATTCCATACCATGTTGCACAAAAATAAAATAAAACAACATGTGTGATAGGTGACGTATCATGCACTCCGAACTGATCCAAAATGTCGAGGCAACTGGGGTAGTGTCATGTCTCACGTTATCTAAAATAATAATTTTGAACCTCACTGTCTAAATGTCTCGGCGAACTGAGCTATGTATTAGGGGGTGGCCTACGTCATGAGGGTATTTTCCTCCTAATGCTTGGCAGGCCCTGAGTCTGCAAGAGCCACAGAGGTTTTCTAGTCTTCCCCGTGCTATGCTCATACGGATCCGAGAAGAGATGACCAGCACCATGGGGGAATTCTCCCTCCTCGTACTAGGTAAATCTCGAGGCTACAAACAACACGGAGATATGTGAGTCTTTCTCGTGCTATGTACATCCAACACTCATAGGCGGCACACGTCATGAGGGAATTATCTCCCCACATACTATACAAATCTGAGGCTACTGTAGTACCTCAAAGTTGTCTTTAAATCGTACGAACTATGGTTACATTAGGCACTAAGCACCACATCGACCCTCTCGTCGAGCGTGTTATGGATACCCAATGCGCTAAACGCCATGCAGGTCTTCAGTCTTTGAAGGTGCAAATCATCGGGTATTAGCATTCCAACCTAGGGTGTTTGATAATGACACTAGGGCTGGTGTGCCACGGGGTGTGCGCTTTTCGCACATCGTCTTGCACCTTTTGTTGGCACCGATCACAGGTATTTTCAAAAAATACCAAGTAAGTTTTTCCCATTCAAATAAGCAACAAGCGTGTAAATGTGCGAGTAACTTATTAAGAAACGGGAAAACTTTACTTGTATTTCAGAGATCTACCGCTCATCTTAGAACTATTTGAGGGTCATTTTAAGAGCAGTTCTATTTACTGCAAAAGGCTTGACACCTTTTCCTTTTCAAAATTTCATTAGATGGGCGTCGTCCAGCTGCTAAAGGTGATAGGCATCTGACCCAATGACCTCTACTACCTGCATTTCCTCGCCCTTATAGCTTTATTATTGATGCATTTTTGAAGTATTCGTTCCTCACCAGGTCCTCAATATACCCATGCAAGTCCATGCACGTTTCGGTGTTGTAACCTCTTGTATTGTGATATGAGCAATATGTCCTGATGTCCATTTTCTCTATCGGGAACCTTCTCCAACTATCATTTATCAAGTGTTTTTCTAGCTATCTGAGATAATGACATGTTAAGGGTCGTGTAAATCGTGCCCCCTGTAACATGCATAACTGGATTAGAGGCCTTCTCTCGGGTATTGGGTTGTCATGAGCCATGGAACTGAACTCATGCCTCCTTGGGCTCGATCCCCTCCATCCAATGTCACTTTCATGATGGATATCTTGCCTTGATACTTTCTTTTCCCGAGTCATTCCTCATCAGGATATTTTCTCTTCTTCCTTCAAGAACACAAACCTTTTTGCCTATTCCAAGACTGTTGTGTAGTCCAGAACTTCCTGAATCATGAGGTGGGACCACGATCTCCCAACGCTAATCTCTCATTTAAAGTTCTCAAATTCCTCTGGGGGCTCATACGCTCCCACTTCTAATACCAAACTGTGGTATTTATCCAAAAAATTCTTCAGCGGCTCATCATCCCACTACTTCATCGTCTTCAACGATCCGGCCGTTTTCTTTGGTGCGTATGCTCCTTTGAAATGAAGCATAAAAGATTTCCTAAACTGGGAAAAGTACTCCCCGGTGTTGGGTTTCTAAACCATAAGTTGGCCGGTTTTCCCAAGGTCAGTGGGAATACCTTACAGAGTGCTCCCCCGATCACACATTGGATCTCCATGAGCAGGATGAATTTTTCAACATGAGACTTAGGGTCTATATTGTCCTTGTAGATATCCATCGTAGGCATGGAGAACCTTATTGGGAACTCTAATTCTATCACTTCTTTGGTGAAAAGAGTTATTGTCTCCATATTTTTATCATCTTTAGCACCTCCTCGCATGCTCACCTCTCATCTATTCATCTCATGTTGAGCATTGCCATTAGTCATTTTATTGAATCTTTTTCTTCCTTCAAATGACCCTGCAATGACTCACGCGGGCTCTGGAAGATGGGGAAAATCGATGTATATTCCTTATCAATATCAAACGATACAGCCACTCGAAAGTGCTCGTTGAACATTTCCCCGACAAAGAATCTCCTTGAATGAGATATGTCTTGCTTGTCCCCAGTTTCTCCATTGACCTTCGAAGTCTCTGTGCCCCTTGCCGGAGTCTTCCTTATAATCCGTATTCTAGACATGGTATCTTTTTCCAAGTTGAGCTCTTTGCCCTTGATATCGATAACATCCTAAGTCATTTTCCCCGACATATGAGCTGTTCTAGGATTACTCTGGTATTCGTCCATCATCATGCTCTCCTAAGGTTCTCATATAAGTGACGTGTTGGCCGCCACCACCTACCTGACCCTGCAAGGTTTCCTCTTTCCAGTCATTGTCTCTCATTATACACCAATTTTTCTCTTCCCCTTAGTAATTTCTTCACTCTTTCAACTAGGCCCCACATGTACTTGCTCTCCCAATCTTTTTTCTAACTTCTTTACCTTCTCCATCATAGCCTTTAAGAAGGTCTAAGTCGCTTCTCTTTCTTCTCTGGCTTTTTCCTTTTCCAATCGCAAGTTCTTATCCATCTTTTTCATCCATTTCACTATTGAGACCTTCAGAGCTCTATGATTTTTGTCTTCTGCCATCTTCCTAGTGTGTTTGCTGCTTTTCATATTGTATTCCCACAAACGGTGCCAACAGTTGATGACTGTTTTTCATTCAAATGGCAAAATAGGAAATTCACCCCTCGAATAAGCCTCTATCGAACAATAAATTTGTTTGGTTAGTAGAGAACCAAAAAAACTTAGTAAGCAGACAAATAGCAAGCAGACAAGATAAACACATAGTTTATGTGGTTCGACGGAGAGTGACTCCAACCTACGTCCACAGGAGAAATAAAAGTATTTTATTACTACTCGAGGTCAATACTGACCCGAGCTATAATAGGAAAATGAACTCACAAATTGATAAAACACATCGGGTCTTACACAAGCCCAATACAATTCTCTCAAGGGGTCGGGTGACTAACCATATTTCTTTCTCTATCAGTGGTTCTTAAACTCTTAGCTTTTTACAAGTTGTGAGATGCAAAAAATGCTCACCCTTGAATTTGAGACTTCAACCCATTTATATAGGCTTCTAAATTCACTATTTCACTGCCTCTGACGTTATCCCATGTCACATTGGCATCATTGTATCATAACTCTTCTCAACTACCCTTAAATTGGCCAATAAGATCAACCAATTTCATTGTTACTGCACTGCCCTATGGCGACCTGTGGCGGCTTGTGGCGGAACTGCTCTTCCACCTTCATGCTACTACACTGGCCTATGGCGGCTGGCATGAGGTACTTCTAGTGAGAACCGTTGCATTCCACAGTCATCATTACCCTTATAGAAACTTATCTTTTCACCTAAGGCATATGTCACATGACTCCAATACAGATCGGCTTGTGACCTCATCTTTGTTCCTTGGGTCGACATACTGAGGTAGATTATACTAATCAAAGCTCTTTTTACCTCTCTCAACTAGGTAGGGTTAACATATAAGGACTTCATCGGGTCGGTTTCAACAAATCCTAAGAGAACCCCAAATCCATCACTTCTTCATGAGATCGGGTCGGCATCAATAATTGTCATGCCTTCAACAGATTCTATCCTTGGAAAAATATCTTTGGATCATGCGGCCGGACTCCTCTGTCTAACCCCTTATGTCTATCCGGACCTTTATGCCTTTATTATCCATTTTTGGCTAAATGCAATACTTATTCCACCCCTCCTCGGTATTTGAACCTTACTCGAGGTGAAAAACCACCATCAATATTAAGTTTTTAAAATTTTTAATGGGGAGAGTCCCGAAGACTCCATCCCATGGGATTTTTATCATCCCTAAAAGTGAAGAACCTGTTTAGTACAAGTGGGCAAAACAAGGCAATAAGTCCCCAATTTGGTCCAAGGAGACGACATTGCAAAATCCCAAGGTCATTCTCAATTGAATTTACACCAAAATATATGGGACCTAGAACTTCAAGGTTTGTTCTAATGACCACCCCCTTCCCGAAATAATCACATAGACCCTGGACATAGATCCTTAGTGTTTATAAAAAGAAGGATCAGTGTGATCATTTTAAAAAAAAAAAAAATAAGACAGTCTTTTTTACCATTTCGTCAAATTATGGCTGACTATATTTCCTTTCCCCCCAAAATATATGTTAACTTGTGAGATTATTATAAATTAAAAGTTAATAAGAAGAAACTGGCACAATCATTTTCTTGATGGATTTGTTTGTCAAAGCATTATGTGATTTTCAGTGTAAGGATTAGATGAACTCAACAGTTGTAATATTTGTATATATTTTGCAATATGTTGAATGAATAAAATCAAGTTGGCTGTTAAACTTTGCACTATTTTCTTATACTGCTTGCATGTTAAAATTTAGAACTTGGTATCGAGAGCTTTAAGATCTTCAGAAATAGAGCAACAAGATTCTCATGTGCCTGTCTCAAATACGCAAGAATATGGAGTAAACAGGGCCAACTTCTTCTAAACTGTTACTGTCTATGACACTATTATATCAGATTGAAAATTGTCTTTCTTGCCCAAAATCCTCAGGCAGGTTAAGTTAGGTACTTAGGTCTGCGTTTTGTGATTTTTTTTTTTTTTTTGGGATAGGCCTATGCCTAACCAAAAGTATGTGATTGATTAATTTAATGTTAATCTCTGATATTGAAACAAATTGCTTCAAAGAAACCATTATTAACTGTATGTAGTAAAGATAAAAAGCAGCATTGAAAGTTGAAACTTACCACAACTTTCCTGTACTCATTTGCTATATTAAACCACAAAGGGAGCTTCAAATGAGATACCGCGGTTTCTACAGAAAATGGAACAGTAATTCATTCCATACATCAGGAACACCAGGCAAGCACCAATGTATGCAATCAGAGTAAGATGGTGGATTTGACAATTGTTCGGGTTTCAATGTTTCCCAGAATTTCCCGTAGATGGAGGGATGGCCATCTTTTCGATACTCTGAAAGCTGAGTAATATTAAGAACTGTAACCTTTGAACCCAACTTGCCAAGGACTTTATCCACCATGCGCATTGTTGGGAGGTCAGAACCGCTTCCCCAGTAGCCCTCCTGCTCTATCGGGTTTTTTTCGTTGTAGCAGTTTCCTTCGCTTCCTGGCTGCCACTCTCGACTCCTGAATTAGGATAAATGTTCACATAAATCAACTGGGAGGCTCACAATATATCACCAAGATGTCGATGAGATAAGACAAACTATTAATTAATGGGAGCATCCTCATTTAGAGTGCTTGGCACTTTAATCAATTATGAGTTGTAGAAAAAGTAATTCCAGATACATAATCACGGCCGTCAGTTAAGATGAGTTGTAGAATGATAACAATCGTGTTATTCATCACCTTCGCTTTATAGGTCTCATGATAACAATCAAGATCCATGATATATAAAACTGCTTCAAGTTTTGTGACCTATAAACAATTTGGCCATGAATAATGGTCTCTATCATTGAGTAATATGAAAATCAAAGACAGGATTCATGTTAGAAAGAAAGGCCTAAAATGAATTGAGCTGCAAAACAGAAGCATTCACTGCCAAACATTTGATGCTTGAAAAGTAACAATAAACATGGATTAATCAGTCACTATTCAATTCAAGGACTACCTTGAAGCACAGAATCAAAAGTAAACAATTTCCGAGAACTAATGACCGGGTCTTCTATCGGCAAAATGATTTGAGTCAATTAACTACTACATATACTTTTCCATTAGTTCTCAATTGATAATTAAAGCCGTGTGGCAATAATTTCTAAACCGGACCACTATTTTTGAATAGTGACCAAGCTTGTGAAGTTGATCACTATATGCAAAATTAAAGCTTAAAGTTAAACTACCCCACATCTCAACATGCCAATACGTCTCATGGTCATGTAATAAACTTGCGGACTTATTCAAAAAATATATGTAAATGATAGGATAACAAGAATATATCTGAGGAATAACTCACCAGAGATGTGTTGGCGACATGGTGACGAAAAACACTTGCTTCTTCAGGGGATTGACTTTAGAAGCCACCCAATCAGCCCAGGCACTCATGGCCAACTCCATGGCCCCCAGTCCATCTAATTCTTCACAGACTCCATTTTCTTCTGCACTCCATCTGCAAAAGTTGCAGTTATGATTATAGCTATCTATAATTTCTTATAAGACCCATTTCTCCTAACCTAGAAACTGAATGCTACAGCACTTACAAAAGCTTAACTGGGCCTTGTCTCCACCACAAGTACGAGTTGAAGACTAGTATATCAGCATGCTCCCAATGCGATGAATGCTTAAGCACTGAATCTGGGCGCATTATTCGCTCATTCAACCTGTGATTTACTGGATCATCAGAATTGGATTCTACAAGAAGTGGTGCCCACAAAAATTCCACAGTGGCATTGTACTCCTGTCAATGAAACATCGAAACATGACAGTATTGCAGATATCTAATGTACTTGCCATGCTCTACAAAGCACACGGTGAAGAAAAAAACTTAGCCACATTATTCCTGCCTATAATTTGCACACCAATTTCTGAGACAGGGTTCTTTCTTACCTCTGCTCTAAAAATAGTAAGCTGCGCATTTGGTGTGATGGATCTCTTATTCTCCGGAATCACTGATTGTAACAAACACAAGATCGAAATCCATTGCCCTCTGTTTAGTGAATCCCCTACAAACATTAGCCTCTTCCCTCTCAACTTCTCCCACACCTCCGTTGCATTCCATCTATAGAATAGTAGCATCAAAATAAACAAATGAATCCCTCAACAAAAAACTCCAAATTGTCCAAATTCATATACCCAGTATACAAGGACTGTATTTTTTCATCCATAATCAAACTTGATCACAATATAAAAGTTGTAGCATATAAAAATCCTCATTTCACATAGACCCCCTTCCGCAAACTCTGTAAACTTAAAATTCAATAGCAACATAACAAGCAATCAAGTAACGTCGCAGAGTTTCAATCCCAAGAAACCAAATTACCACACAACCAACTAAATTCCCAAGAAAATTTCAATAAATATAACCAAACCAAATAAAGTCTTTTCCTATGAGGTGGGGTCGTCTACATCTAAGTAATTTAAGTGGTGATTAATTGTAAATCGCTATGATTTGGCCGAAAATTGCTGATTTAACGCCGATTTCTGGGCAAAACACCAATATTTCCAATTAATCATAAAATCACTCTTGGAGTGATTTATTCCCGATTAATAAATCTGCCAAGTGCTACATTTATCTTTCCAATCAATATAACAGCAAAATTCCTTCCCCCCCCCCCCCCCCCCCCCCCAATGCTTTAAGTTTTCCTTAAAAGTACCTCTTCATATTGCAGTCATTAGGTTGCCATCTCCAGTACTGATACCCCAAATCAGACCGTCCATGTTTGTGGCATGCCAATTGATCTGACATGTATGGACACTGAGACTCATTGTACAATGGATACGATGTATTATCAAAAACCATTTGCCTGCAAACACATCACACTTCTCTGAACTCACCCTCCTTCGACCCGATTTCACTCCCGGGTTAACCCACCCGATTTTCCACCCACTGTACTCCCTAGTAGCATTGCATTTACTAAATCTATCCAACACCTCTAAAATCCAAATAAAAACAAAAAAAAAATAAAAAATTAAACAAACCCAGAAACAAAAACAAAAAAGTTAAAACATGATACGAATCCTTATAGATGAAATCCTAAAAATCCATGATCATGTTATAGTATGCGCCAAAATATCTCAATTTAAGTCCGGTGAATTTGTTGTAAATTCTCTAAATATATAGTATGGATGAAGGAGTGTCATATGTGAAATGCACAAACATGTAGGGATATGTCCTCTAAAATTGGAAGAACACGCCTCTAGGCTCCAAAAGGTACAAGGAATAGGTATAACCCATATGAGGGTTACACCACAAACCAAAGGGTGCCCTCAAAGGCATCATTCCATACCTATATAAAGAAGCCTTATGTTCATTCTTAGGATATCTAAAAAATTACAAGTTTCATACATTGTCTTACAGAGTCTTTTAAGAAAAAGAGAGTTTTTATCATTTGTCCTTGTTCAAGATCTTGTGAAAGGAGTACCCCTTCTACAAGAAGCATCCAAATAATCCTAGGAGAACGTTAGCCACAAAACCATCCGTAGAGCACCGAGGTGGGGCTAATAAGTTCTTAAGGACAGAAGCAACTCGACTTGAACTTCAAGTTTCATCATCTTCTACATCTCCCAGGTTTTACTAATTTTTTTATGGTTTATGTTTAATTTGGCATGTTAGTGTACTATTGATTGTTTGTTGCATGTTAATTTCATTTGATAGCACATATTAGACAACAATCTTAAGAACTTATCAATTTATTTGTGTTGTTAAATGAAATTTTACATATGTTAATAGTCATTTTTCTGGAAAATGTATTATGAGCATGAAAAATACGCAAGGGCGTTCGAACGCCCGACGAACGCGTAGGCAAAAATTCTGATTTTCGTAATCTCGTTCGAACGCATCTTCAAACGCAACTCGAACGCAAGTCTTCTGGCAAAGAACGTTTGAATGCGTCTTCAAACGCAACACGAACGTGAACTCTCTGGAATACTTTGTTCGAACGCGTTTACGAACGCAACACGAACGTGAACTCTCTGGAACACTTTGTTCGAACGCGTTTACAAACACTACACGACGTGAACTCACTGGAAAGTTTCGTTCAAACGAACGTGACACTAATGAAATTAATCCTGAAATTATTTTTAGATTAAAATAGACTTAGATTAATTTATATTATCAAAATTTTAACTTAGTAAAATCATATACTGTATTATGATAAACTTGGTAGTATAGATTTAAGTTAATATTATGGTGTTCAATTATCACAAGCATACACATAGTGATAAAGTTGAAATTTAATTGTATGTTGCATACTTGGTTGAAAATTAAAAGTTTAATCTTACACAAGTAATTTCATCCAAGCTTGATTGATTTATACACATATACACATACAAATCTACACATATTAATTATTGTATTGTGAATTGAAGTGTAATACTAAGTTTGAATGTCTAAGATATTCTATTGAGAAAATGGTTAAATGATATTCTGTCAACAAGGCGATAAGAGCCTAAGTGGGCAGAGATTTAAGTGGTTACTCCGGACCCCCCCTCGTCATCTGGGAATATTTCTTTATTCACTAATCATAAGAAACTTTAGTCGGAATTCAATGACTGGTGTTATTTGGTACTACTGTCCAAAATAACAACGAGTGGATTCTTAGTATATCACTTAAATAAGATCATTCGTTTGATCGTTGTGCAATTTATCTTTTGTAGACTTATTGGATACTGTTGGTTTTCCAGTTACATATAGCTAGCGGAAATATCGCAGTACCGATCGCTCATGGAGAAAAACCAGAAAAGTTTGGTGGAGCAAATTTTAAACAATGGCAGAGTAAAATGTCGATCAAAGATCCTCCGGGTCCTATGGAGGGAGAAACGGAAATAGCCAAGCAACTGCGAGAAGAGACATGGTCGTCAGACGACTTCTTGTGCAAGAATTACCTCTTGTGAGGACTTGACAATACCATGTACAATGTGTACCAAGGCATGACTTCTGCGAAGATTCTTTGGGAATCTCTCGATAAGAAGTATAAAACCGAGGATGCAGGACGAAAGAAATTTATCGTGGGTAGGTTCCTGGACTACAAGATGTTAGATTCAAGAACGGTGATGTCTCAGTTGGGTGAACTTCAGTTAATAATTCATGAAATATTGGATGAGGGAATGAAACTCTACAAGACGTTTCAAGTTGCCACAATCATTGAAAAGTTACCTCCATCATGGAAGGACTTCAGGAGCTATCTGAAACACAAAAAGAAGCATATGAGTCTTGAAGACCTTTGAGTTCGATTGAGGATCGAAGAGAACAACAGGAAGTCCGAGAAGGCCAGCTACAAGACTATGGAGTCTAAGGCCAACATCGTCGAGAGTGGAAAAGGTAGCAAAAAGAGAAAGAACAGTGGAGCTGATTCTTCCCAAGGAAACAAGAAGTTCAATGGGAAGTGCTACAACTGTAGAAAAAGCGGTCATATGGCAAAGGACTGCAGAAACAAGAAGTCTCAGGACAAATGTAAGAAAAAGAAAAATGAGGCTCATGTCACTGAAGATGAGCAGCTAACTGATGAGACCCAGAGATGAACCTCTCAGCAGTTGTAACAGAAGCCAACTTGGTTGGGAATCCAAGAGAATGGTGGGTAGACACTGGAGCTACTCATCATATTTGTGCTGATATCAAGATGTTTTCCTCGTATCAGAAGGTCGATGGTGGCGATCATCTGACAATGGGAAACTCATCTACCTCTAGAGTGGTTGGACAAGGCACAGTGGTTCTGAAGATGACATTAGGAAAGGAGCTTACATTGAAGAATGTTATGCATGTTCCTGATATTCGGAATAACTTGGTTTCGGGCTCTCTCCTTAGCAAGAATCGATTTAAACTTGTATTTGTTTCTGAAAAGTTTGTACTGTCTAAAAATGATGTTTATGTAGGAAAATGATACCTTATTGAGGACCTTTTCAAGTTCAATGTAATGACTGTCAATCGATACAGTGCTAATAATAAAGCTACATCTTCCGCTTATATTATTGAGTCACAAAATATATGGCATGGGAGGTTGGGACATGTTAATTATGATACAATGTGTAAATTAATTAATATGGACCTTATACCTAAATTTACAATTGATAACCAACATAAATGTGAGGCATGTGTTGAAGCAAAAATGCATATAGCATCATTTCATTCCATAGAACGAAGTTCTGAACCCTTAGAACTTGTACACTCTGATGTGTGTGATATGAATATTGTGCAAACAAGAGGCGGTAAAAAGTACTTTGTCACTTTTATCAATGATAGCACAATGTTATGTGTATTTGTTGAAGAGCAAAGATGAAGCTATTGAGAGCTTTATACACTATAAGAACAAAGTTGAAAATCAACTTGGCAAGAAAATCAAAATGATCAGGAGCGATAGATGAGGTAAATATGTGTCACCATTTGGTGAATACTGTTCCAATCATGGAATTATTCAAGAAACTACTGCTCATTATTCGCCTCAACAAAACGGGATTGCTGAGCGCAAAAATCGAACATTGAAGGAAATGATGAACGCCATGTTGACAAGCTCTGGTTTACCCCAGAACTTGTGGGGGGAAGCCTTACTTTCCGTCAACTACGTTATGAACAAGCTACCTCATAGAAGATTGGACAAGACACCATATGAATTGTGGAAAGGTCACGTACCTTCCTATAAATACCTGAAAGTGTGTGGGTGTCTCACCAAAGTGATAGTTCCTAAACCTAAGAAGGTTAGAATATGACCCAAGACTGTTGATTGTATATTCACTGGATATGCTCGCAACAGTAGTGCGTATCGATTCTTGGTACATAAGTAGGAAATTCCTGACATCAATCCAAATATGATAATTGAGTCAAGGAATGTGACATTCTTTGAAGAGACATTTCCTTGTAAGGAAAGATAAAGAATATAATCTCTCAAAAGAACTATTGATACTGTCAAAGGTAGTGATCAGGTTGACTAAGAATCGGATCAACATGAAAATCTTGAGAAAATTGAACCTAGACGTAGCAAAAGAGCTAGAACATCTAAGTCATTTGGACCCGATTTTCTGACATACCTGTTAGAAAATGAGCCTCAAAGCTATAAAGAAGCAATGTATTCATCGGAGGCACCTTTGTGGAAAGAGGCTATCAATAATGAGATTGATTCCATCCTACAAAACAATACTTGGGAATTGGTTTATCTTCCTCCAGATTGTAAGCCATTGGGCTATAAATGAATATTCAAACGGAAGATGAAACCGGATGGATCGATAGATAAGTACAAGACAAGACTTTTCATAAAAGGTTATAGACAAAAAGAAGCCCTTGATTACTTTGATACCTATTCACCAGTGACTCGTATCACGTCAATAAGAATGCTCATAGTCATAGTAGCTATATTTGGTCTTGAAATACATCAAATGGATGTAAAGATGACATTCTTAAATGGTGAACTAGATGAAGAGATTTACATGGAACAAACAGAAGATTTCAATGTTCCTGGACAAGAACAGAAGATGTGCAAACTTGTAAAATCCTTATACGGATTAAAACAAGCACCTAAATAATGGCATGAAAAATTTGACAAATAGATGTTGTCAAGTGGGTTCAAAATCAATGAGTGTGATAAGTGTGTATACACCAAATAAACTTAAAAATGATATGTCATTGTGTGTCTCTACGTAGACGATATGCTAATAATTGGTAGTAATCATGAGATGATTCAGTCTAACTAGAAAGTATTGACCAGTAAATTTGATATGAAAGACTTAGGAGTAGCTGGTGTGATCTTAGGAATTAAGATTTCCAGAACATCAGAATGGTATATATTATCTCAGACTCATTATGTTGAGAAGATACTTGAGAAATATAATAAAGGAGATCTAAATGTGGCTAGAACTCATGTAGACCTAACTCTTATTTATCAAAGAATACTGGGTCAAGCGTATCGCAATTAGAGTATTCAAGAATCATTGGAAGTCTGATGTATCTCACAAATTGCACATGACCTGATATCGCTCAAGCTATAAACAGGCTTAGCAAATATACGAGCAATCCAGGACATAACCACTGAAAAGCCATAGTAAGAGTTTTGAGGTATCTGAAAGAAACTTCAATATATTATCTGCATTCTACGAGATATCCTGATGTTCTAGATGGATACAGTGATGCTAACTGGATATCAGATACAGTGGATTCCAAATCTACGAGTAGATTTATTTTCACACTTGGTGTTGCAGTCATGTCATGGAAATCTTCGAGGCAAACATGTATTGTCCGGTCTACTATGGAATCAGAGTTCATAGCATTAGGTAAAATAGCGGAAGAAGTAGAATGACTTTGAAATTTCCTAGAGGATATTCCAAATTGGCCCAAACCAGTGCCAGCGATAAGTATATATTGTGATAGTCAATCGGCTATTAGGATAGCCCAAAATACAATGTATAATGGTAAGTCTCGACATATACATCGCAGACATAATACCATACCATAACTGCTCTCAAGTGGCATAATTTAGATAGATTATGTCAAATCGAAGGAAAACCTAGGGGATCTACTTACTAAAGGTTTACCTAGAGAAAAAGTTGAGAAGTCATCGAAGGGAATAGGCTTGAAGCCTATAGATTAAGAATTGTCACTGTGGAAACCCAACCTAGCTGACTGGAGATCCCATGATCTAGGTTAAAAAGGGACAATTGAAACTTTGTGCAATTCAAAACAAGCACTGTAGAGTTTTATACTCTTTCTCATTCATGTAATGACGCAGAGTGATGTCTGTCAAGGCTAAGATAAACTAAGGCTGTTAATGATCACTATATTAGGAGAATAGTCCTAATGGGGGTTAAGGCATATTACTGTAGGCACTGCATTTTTACGCATAAGTCCCTATGATGAGTCTCATTTTGGAGACACTACCTTTTAAGTCACGGAGGTCACGGGAAACGGACATCGGAAGGGGAAATTCAGAATAAACAAGGTTCACTGTTTTCGTTGGTGCCGCGTTCGTGTTTACGTTCGAACGTCAAACGGATTGCGGGCGTTGGTGCCGCGTTCGAGGAAGCGTTCGAACGGTGTCGGTAATTCTGGTTTTGCTGCTAGCCTCACATCCAGCCCAATTAGCCCCCCAAAGCCCATAAAACACATCCCAATTTAAATAAATAAATATTAATTAAAACATTAACTAAATAATATAATAATTAAATTAATTAAATGATTAAATAAAACATATACCAAACATAAAATAAACAATTACCAACTTAAACTAAAATCATGCCTAAATTAAACAAATCACACACTAAATCAAAATATAATCATGCCTAATTAAAATCAATCAACCAATTATATTCCCAATCTAATAAGATTATTCCCAAACTTAAAATATTGTATTCCTAATCCAAGCCAATCAAATATCCAACCTTCCCTATCTAGCCAAGATTTGTCCCCCCTCAATCTTTGACTTCCCTTAACCAAACCAAATCAAATCTCTTGACTTCCCTTAACCAAACCAAATCAAATTCCTTTCCTTGTCAAACCTAACCCTTTGCCTATAAAAAGAACCCTTCACCAACCTTCTCAACCCTAGCTAGCTAGTCCCTAACTCACACACAACACACACATAAAAAATATTACAGGAAGAAGACACCAAAAACCAGTAAGCAAAAGATAAAGAGGAAAAGGCAGCGAAACCACAAGGAAATAATAGCAAAAGACGGAGAACGACGACTCAAAACAGTAAGACAACGAACGAGAACAGTGAACCAGTGAACCGGGAGAGTTGCGGAGCATCCACCCTTCCGACAATCGTGTACCGTACATCCGAGAGATGATTTAAAAGGTTAGACCTGAGGGTACCTTTTCATTAGTTTATATTCGTTCTTTTTTATTATTATTATTGAATTCTATTCGCATGAGAGTCGTTTATGGATGCATGTTGTGGGTATTGGATGAATGAGAGATGTGTCAACTCTCGCGGTATATCGGATGGAAACCCGGACATAAATTTCATAGCCGATTCCGAATGGACGGTAATATGATCTGTACTCGGGCCACAACTCCACGTACCGCTTGAGTAAACGGCACCATCTCCCTCTCGTTGTGTTGCTTTTTGTTTATTTAGTTTTCTTTACTTGAATTCAACATGTTGCTCATTTATGTATGATTCAATCGAGCGCATGGGCTTAGTGAGTTAGTCCAAAGGTCCTCCATTTGGGAGACCAAGAGCCGAAAAGGCCACCTTTGTGACACTACTTTGCCGCGCCGGTTGATGTGTGCCCGGTTGGATACAAGATACGTTCAATCGGACATACTTAGAATAATATGATTGTCTTTATGTTTATATGCATGATGTGATGTGACGCGCATGAGCTTAGTATGTTGGTCTAAAGGTCCTCTCTTTGAGAGATCAAGAGCCCCAAAAGGCCACCTTTACGGCAGTACTTCGCCGCGCCCCTTTATTTTCTGTTTATGTATTGCATTCCATTTTGCCTTATCATGCATCAGGTCCGTGTCCGTTTGAACGCGTTCATAAACGCAACTCGAACGCGCATACATTTTGCCTTATCATGCATCAGGTCCGTGTCCGTTCGAACGCGTTAACAAACGCAACTCGTACGCGCATACATTTTGCCTTATCATGCATCAGGTCTCATTTCCGTTCGAACGCGTTATCAAACGCTATACGAACGCGAGCATTCTGTTTCATTTACATTCGAACGCGTTTACGAACGCTACACGAACGCGCGCATTCTGTCTCATTTCCGTTCGAACGCGTTATCAAACGCTACACGAACGCGAACCTTCTGTTTACCGTTCGAACGCGTTTACGAACGCTACACGAACGCGCACACACTGAACTGAGTCTGTCTTATCATATTCATGCATAATTGCCTCTTGGTTGATCTTTCTTGTGTTATATAGCCAACCACATTATTTGTATCCCTGCATTTATCCATTCTATGTGTTCTCAGGATTGTATTCAATCATGATTATGTTGTTCTTAGTTTTCCATATCATAGGATTGAAATATGTTCATGAGATTTCCATGTGATGTTGCATGTTGTGATGAACTTGTTGATGTATGCATATGAATTTAGAAGCATGATACTATTGGAAATAAGTGTTACTTAAGCTTAGTTAAATTATTACGTGAATCCTTTCATTACAAGTGACATAAGTAAGGGACCATTCCGAACCCAACGGTTTGAGGTCTTCCCTTGCGAGGGGTGAGTGCGGCCTTAAATCTTTGTCCCGGTTCACACCGGGTGGCGACTCCATGTTATGTAATCCTTCCCAAACTAGGCCGCGAGCCTAGGAACGGCGTCGCCCAGGTCCTGTGTTCCCACAGTCTGGCGACTCCACTGGGGATAGAGAATTGGCCCCGAAATATTGTCTTGTAATGTTTGGATTTATGTTTTAATTGACCATGTCTATAGTGGATGAAATGAGGGTTTAATCAAAGGCATTTTGAGGCTAGGTAATGGTTTGGTGTCTTCCTTCACTCACTACCTTTCTAGAAGGAAAAGCTGTGAGGACACCTATATGGCCATCTACTCGTAGCCTTTGTGATGAACTAATTTGGAGGACTCGTTGTTTATTCCTGACACCAAGCGATAAGAGCCTAAGAGGCTTTGGGTACTTAAGTGAGCCTCGCTCCACCTTCCCTCTGGGGAATCTACAACGGGAAATCCATTTGACAGTCCGTCACACACCATAGCTCATTGGCACGTACCTTAGTGTATAAAAAAGGTGGTGCGCTCACTTGGTTGCTCGAACCCTTGAGTGGGGAGACCTAATTGTGGGCCATCCTTCGCCGGTGAGAGCCTTTGTCTATACTCTTACTAACCCACCCATAGACCGGTTTGTATGGTTAAAGTAACAATTATTTCCTTGAGTATGTGCTTGTGGACCATCCTCATTTGGATGCAGTTGGACTATTGTCAGAAATGCGGGCTTGCTGGGCCATTTAAACTGGGGCAAGTTCGTACTGTATGACTATTAGGCCCAAAGCTTCTGAAATGTTGGTGGGCCATTATGTAAAAATTGTTATGTTATGTTTGCATTATCTCTCTTTTATGCTTGTGTTTGGGAACATCATCGTTTGGATTCATTTGGACTATTTGTCATAAGATATGGGCTTGTTGGGCCATTTAAACTGGGACAAGAACGTACTTTATGACAATTGGGCCGAAGGCTTCTAAGTGTTGATGAGCCACTTTGTGCTTGTGTTCGGAATGTTACCATTTGGATTTAGTTGGGCTCCTTGCCATGAGACGTGAACTTGTTGGGCCATTTAAACTGGGATGAGTTCACTCCTATTGCAATTAGCCCGAAAGTTCTAAAATGATAACGGGCCGATTTGTATGAAAATTTTAATTGATTTAGTATGTTATATATGTTATATGCATCTCATGCACCTCATGCATACATGCACCATGTTAACTCCCTTTTGATTTAAAAGCCATCATAGATGCATGTTGGTTAGGGAAGATGACAGACTTGTCAAAAGACCAAGCAGCCACCAAGAATACTGGCAGAAGACCTAGCTCAATGGGATAGGAAACCCAATCATGCATGCATGCATACACGTAACACATTTTTGCATCCCTTTTGTGTTTGTCTTGTTTTGTACTAACAGGTTTCAGAAGAGAAAAAGAGAAAGCGGCAAAGATAAGACAACCAGAATCAGTAACATATGAGTATTAGTTTTGGGGATGAGTCCAGGGTCGAGGCCCACATCGTCAGAGTGTTGGAATGAATCCCGGGGTGAGGCCCATGTCAGCAATTTCAGAAATGAGTCACAGGGGCGAGGCCCGTATCTGTATCAGTCTAGGGGCGAGGCCCATATCAATATCAGTCTGGGGGCGAGGCCCATATCAATATCAGTTCAGCAGGGCGAGGCCCACATCATCAGAATTTTGGAATGAATCCAGGAATGAATCCCAGGGCCGAGGCCCACATCAGCAGAATTTTGGAATGGATCCAGGAATGAATCCCAGGGCCGAGGCCCGCATCAGCAGATTTTGGAATGAATCCGAGGGTCGAGGCCCACATCAGCATCAATCTAGGGGCGAGGCCCATGTCAGTAGCAGTTGGGGCCGAGTCCCACTTCAACATCAGTTTGGGGAATGAGTCCCAGGGTCGAGGCCCACACATCAGTATCAGTCTTGCCGGGTATGGCATTCTGGGGGCGAGGCCCACATTACATCAGATCAGTTCTGCCGAGAATGGCACTCCGAGAATAGAGATATAGTCCGGGAATGGACAGCTCGAGAATGAACAAGCCGAGAATGGCAATCCAAGAATGGAGCAGAGTTCAAGAATGAACAAGTCGGAAATGACACTCCGAAAATGGAGATATGGTCCGGGAATGGACAGTTCAAGAATGAACAAGCCGGGAATGGCACTCCAAGAATGGAAGCACGGTTCGAGAATGAACCACCTCACAGTAACGGTCCGGGAATGGACCACCTTACAGTAACAGTTCAGGAATAAAGCCTGCATCTAGTTCGGTTCAGGAAGAAAGCCTGCATCCAGCTCAGTACGGAATAAAGCCCACATTCAGTACAGTTCGGGGACAAAGCCCACAGTTAACACAGTCAGGGAACAAAGCCCAGAGGAAGAAAGCCTCATACCAGTATAAGTTTGAGAACAAAGCTCAAGGGGAAGAAAGCCTCATACCAGTATAAGTTTGAGAACAAAGCTCAAGGGGAAGAAAGCCTCATATCAGTATAGTTTGAGAACAAAGCTCAAGGGGAAGAAAGCCTCATGTCAACAATTCAGGGAACAAGACCCTCAGCTCACAATGGGAACAAGACCCACGGGAACAAAACCCAACACTCAACAATTCAGGGAACAAGACCCTCAGCTCACAATGGGAACAAGACCCTCAGCTCACTTCGGGAATGAACCAGGGGTCGCATCATGTCAGCTTGGGGGCGAAGCCCATATCGGTTGAGGAGCGAGGCTCCACATCACATCATGTCAGCTTGGGGGCGAAGCCCATATCGGTTGAGGAGCGAGGCTCCACATCACACATCATGTCAGCTTGGGGGCGAAGCCCATATCGGCTGAGGAGCGAAGCTCCACATCATCATTTTCGGGATGCGTCCCAGGGTCGAGGCCCACATTTTGTCAGCGGTATTGGGATGCGTCCCAGGGTCGAGGCCCCCGTTGTCGGTTGCAGCTATTGGGATGCGTCCCAGGATCGAGGTCCACTGCATCATCATTTTCGGGATGCGTCCCAGGGTCGAGGCCCACATTTTGTCAGCGGTATTGGGATGCGTCCCAGGGTCGAGGCCCCCGTTGTCGGTTGCAGCTATTGGGATGCGTCCCAGGATCGAGGTCCACTGCATCATCATTTTCGGGATGCGTCCCAGGGTCGAGGCCCACATTTTGTCAGCGGTATTGGGATGCGTCCCAGGGTCGAGGCCCCCGTTGTCGGTTGCAGCTATTGGGATGCGTCCCAGGTTCGAGGCCCACATCATCAGGCAGCATCGAGATGCATCTCAGGATCGAGGTCCACTGCAGTATCAGCTCAGCTCGAGACAGCTAGCTAGCCAGGTAAGTAAAATGCATTGCATAACTTTGATAGGATTGTCACACTGTTTGCACATTACACACGAGTCCCATCAAAGTGGGGGCGACTGTAGGCACTGCATTTTTACGCATAAGTCCCTATGATGAGTCTCATTTTGGAGACACTACCTTTTAAGTCACGGAGGTCACGGGAAACGGACATCGGAAGGGGAAATTCAGAATAAACAAGGTTCACTGTTTTCGTTGGTGCCGCGTTCGTGTTTACGTTCGAACGTCAAACGGATTGCGGGCGTTGGTGCCGCGTTCGAGGAAGCGTTCGAACGGTGTCGGTAATTCTGGTTTTGCTGGCTAGCCTCACATCCAGCCCAATTAGCCCCCCAAAGCCCATAAAACACATCCCAATTTAAATAAATAAATATTAATTAAAACATTAACTAAATAATATAATAATTAAATTAATTAATGATTAAATAAAACATATACCAAACATAAAATAAACAATTACCAACTTAAACTAAAATCATGCCTAAATTAAACAAATCACACACTAAATCAAAATATAATCATGCCTAATTAAAATCAATCAACAATTATATTCCCAATCTAATAAGATTATTCCCAAACTTAAAATATTGTATTCCTAATCCAAGCCAATCAAATATCCAACCTTCCCTATCTAGCCAAGATTTGTCCCCCCTCAATCTTTGACTTCCCTTAACCAAACCAAATCAAATCTCTTGACTTCCCTTAACCAAACCAAATCAAATTCCTTTCCTTGTCAAACCTAACCCTTTGCCTATAAAAAGAACCCTTCACCAACCTTCTCAACCCTAGCTAGCTAGTCCCTAACTCACACACAACACACATAAAAAATATTACAGGAAGAAGACACCAAAAACCAGTAAGCAAAAGATAAAGAGGAAAAGGCAGCGAAACCACAAGGAAATAATAGCAAAAGACGGAGAACGACGACTCAAAACAGTAAGACAACGAACGAGAACAGTGAACCAGTGAACCGGGAGAGTTGCGGAGCATCCACCCTTCCGACAATCGTGTACCGTACATCCGAGAGATGATTTAAAAGGTTAGACCTGAGGGTACCTTTTCATTAGTTTATATTCGTTCTTTTTTTTTATTATTATTGAATTCTATTCGCATGAGAGTCGTTTATGGATGCATGTTGTGGGTATTGGATGAATGAGAGATGTGTCAACTCTCCGCGGTATATCGGATGGAAACCCGGACATAAATTTCATAGCCGATTCCGAATGGACGGTAATATGATCTGTACTCGGGCCACAACTCCACGTACCGCTTGAGTAAACGGCACCATCTCCCTCTCGTTGTGTGCTTTTTGTTTTTTATTTTTCTTTACTTGAATTCAACATGTTGCTCATTTATGTATGATTCAATCGAGCGCATGGGCTTAGTGAGTTAGTCCAAAGGTCCTCCATTTGGGAGACCAAGAGCCGAAAAGGCCACCTTTGTGACACTACTTTGCCGCGCCGGTTGATGTGTGCCCGGTTGGATACAAGATACGTTCAATCGGACATACTTAGAATAATATGATTGTCTTTATGTTTATATGCATGATGTGATGTGACGCGCATGAGCTTAGTATGTTGGTCTAAAGGTCCTCTCTTTGAGAGATCAAGAGCCCCAAAAGGCCACCTTTACGGCAGTACTACTCGCCGCGCCCCTTTATTTTCTGTTTATGTATTGCATTCCATTTTGCCTTATCATGCATCAGGTCCGTGTCCGTTCGAACGCGTTCATAAACGCAACTCGAACGCGCATACATTTTGCCTTATCATGCATCAGGTCCGTGTCCGTTCGAACGCGTTAACAACGCAACTCGAACGCGCATACATTTTGTCTTATCATGCATCAGGTCTCATTTCCGTTCGAACGCGTTATCAAACGCTATACGAACGCGAGCATTCTGTTTCATTTACGTTCGAACGCGTTTACGAACGCTACACGAACGCGCGCATTCTGTCTCATTTCCGTTCGAACGCGTTATCAAACGCTACACGAACGCGAACCTTCTGTTTACCGTTCGAACGCGTTTACGAACGCTACACACGAACGCGCACACACTGAACTGAGTCTGTCTTATCATATTCATGCATAATTGCCTCTTGGTTGATCTTTCTTGTGTTATATAGCCAACCACATTATTTGTATCCCTGCATTTATCCATTCTATGTGTTCTCAGGATTGTATTCAATCATGATTATGTTGTTCTTAGTTTTCCATATCATAGGATTGAAATATGTTCATGAGATTGCCATGTGATGTTGCATGTTGTGATGAACTTGTTGATGTATGCATATGAATTTAGAAGCATGATACTATTGGAAATAAGTGTTACTTAAGCTTAGTTAAATTATTACGTGAATCCTTTCATTACAAGTGACATAAGTAAGGGACCATTCCGAACCCAACGGTTTGAGGTCTTCCCTTGCGAGGGGTGAGTGCGGCCTTAAATCTTTGTCCCGGTTCACACCGGGTGGCGACTCCATGTTATGTAATCCTTCCCAAACTAGGCCGCGAGCCTAGGAACGGCGTCGCCCAGGTCCTGTGTTCCCACAATTACCTCTTTATAGTATATCACTTATTTCAAGTAAGAAGTGAGGCCGCTTCCATGAGACTTTTCCAGACTGAAATTCCTAAAGTGCTTGATGAATCCAAGACTAATGTTCATGGCCGAAAAGAACACAATAGTAGAACGGGAAATGGTCGAAGTGAAGCTGTGTGTTGGAAATTATCTTGGTTTACACCAACGGTGGAATATTTCAAGACTATGGGTCACTGGTTTGCCAAGTAAATCCGATTGTCATTCACTAGGAAAGGTTCAAGGCGAAAGCTACCTATTTCAATGCAGCTTTATTTCAAGGAAACTCTCTTAAGTGTCTGCATGAATGTTTAGATAATTGTGAGGGATTGCTGTAAATTCTCTAAATATATAGTATGGATGAAGGAGTATCATGTCCCTTGAGTAGTGTCATTTGGGAAAGACACAAACATGTAGGGACATGTCCTCTAAAATTAGAAGAACACACCTCTAGGCTACAAAAGGTACAACCCTTAGGAGGGTTACACCCAAAACTAAATGGTGCCCTCAAAGGCACCCTTCCATGCCTATATAAAGGAGCTTTATGTTCATTCTTAGGATATCTAAAAAATTACAAGTTTCATACATTGTCTTAGAGAGTTTTTTAAGAAAAAAAAGACTTTCTACCATTTGTCATTGTTCAAGATCTTGTGAAAGGAGTGCCCATTCTACAAGAAGCATCCAAGTAATCATGGGAGAACGTTAGCCACAAAACCATTCGTAGAGCACCGATGCGGGGCTAATAAGTTCTTAAGGACAGAGGCAACTCGACTTGGACTTCAAGTTTCATCATCTTCTACATATTCCAGGTTTTACTAAATTTTTTATGGTTTATGTTTAATTTGGCATGTTAGAGTACTATTGATTGTTTGTTGCATGTTAGTTTCATTTGATAGCATATATTAGACAGCAGAATTGCTTTAAACCTGATGAAATTCCGTTCTAAAAACCTAAAGATATGAAGAATACTAAACCCGTTAAAAACTTGTTTCACAAACCTTTGGTCAAATGGAAAACGCTATAAAGGTTTATGGGGAACCTTTGATAAGTCCAAGTTTAGTCAAAAACGAAAGAGATGAACACACTTTAGTTGCCTAAGAAAATATTTTTATTAATCAAAAGAATAAGATTCTGAAACAAATAAGGCAATGTCCTTTTCATGGAGTGGCTAACTCTAATATACTCATAATAAGGAAAATCTTAATGCTAAATCCAATGACAAAAATATATATGAACATAGGTTAACTTAACTGATTTAAAATCTAATTTATTTTTATATATATAAGCAATTAAAACGAAAATATAAAATAACATAAATCTGTCTAGTCATTCAAACGAAGCAAAATGGTGTCCGGACAACATGTGTTCATTAAAACGAATCGAAATGTCGTTCGAACGATTTTGATTCTAGAACGATCGTTCGAACATGATAGATCGTTGTTCAAACGAGATGTTAGGTTTTCTCTATATTGACTTGAATAACGTGTAATAAGGCTGATTGTTCATATCTCTGGCCTAACTTAAAGGTTGATGTCTATGCATTCAACCAAAATAATTTAGACAAGTCTAGCCATTATATCATAGATGTTATTTTCTCATGTCCTCGTGATTGATCCCTCTGGCACATGTAACATATCCTAGATGGGTGATATAACTTGGATCGTGTTAGATAATCTCTAGTAAATGAACTCAAACTTAATATGATGAGACGGTGTGGTATTACAATGGTAGAGATTTGTATGAAGAAAAACTATATCTTTATTTGTGATATTACTAAAAATAAGGGATTTGAATACTATTTTATTAAGAAAATATTTTTGAAAAAAATAAATGATAGGTAATATTAGGTACTGAATGAGAGTAATCACAAATAAACAAAAGTGAATTTCAAATATAGTACTTATATAATATATATATATATATATGCAGATGTTTATAAGAAAACTTTTAAACTCAGTATTGTTCCTTAAACTCTTGAAAACAACAATCTTCCAATTACACTTACATAAACCGACCCAAAAATTGAATTCATAAAGCGTATCTGGTGCGGATTACAAACCTTACACGTAAACTTCTTTGAGCGTTGAAACTACGAAATACATACAAATATATACATACTCAAAAACTTAACTCATACAGGTCTCCAACTCTTCTTTCTAACAAACATAAACAGACTGATCACACAGATTCCAACACGATTATCACAAAATCAGTCTCATTCACTCAACGGAAATAGAAAACACACAAGCGATCAACATACCATAATCATGAAAACAAATTGATCACACACACAATTCCAACACGATTACCACAAAGTCAATCTCATTCACTCAACAGAAACAGAAAACACACAAGTGATCACTACACAGCCAAATGACATTCATTATCCAAAACAGAACGTAATACAAATTCTTTATAGACAGTCGCGTATGTTATCAGAAACGGAAAATATATTACGAATTCTTTACAGGCAATCACATTCTATATCAGATATGGAAATCATGTTATAAATTCCATACAGTTTATTTCATCCATAATCGGAAACATAAATCAGAATGCAAACTCCTTATGGACAAATACATGCATTATCATAAACAGAAAACACAACACAAATTCCTTATAGACAAACATATTCATTATCTGAATCAGAAATCACGTTATAGACTTCATATAGTCATCTCATACACCATCAGATACTAGAATACACGTTAGTCGTCTTATAAAATCCAACTTATATAGAAAAAATCTTTCTGAAATCACAATTTTCTAAAAGCAAAATCATCAAACTAATCAGACGTGCATTACCCAAGTCGCGCGCAAAGACTGGACAATGTCCGAGCAGAACCATGTCGACAGAAGGTAGTGGATCAGCCATTTTCTAATATTCTGGACCCCAGAACAGGTGCCACGGAGGGTTAAAATCCATAGAATCATTATACAAGTACCGTGGCGAAACATTTATCGTCTAACACCAATCAAAACGTATAAACCAAGTTAACTGAATTATTTTCTCATAAACTTTCAGAAAAGTTATAAACCAAAAGTATCGTTGAAAACATAAATCGAATGTATCAGAAAACATATAAATCAGAAGTATCGTGCAATCAAAATATCATAAATAGTAAAAATTACAATATTCATAGCATATCGTAAAACTAATCTATGTGATTGAAATCAAATTTCAAAATCATTGTTTCACAAAATCATAATAGTCGTCTAGGAATCAACTCACTGGATGAAGGAAAACCAAGCGTCCAATGTTCGAATCGCTCGCACTGACCGGACATTATCTGAAACAATACCATATCGACAGAAGGTAACAGAATGGCCGTAGTCGGATGGGTAAGACCTAATAAAATACAGATCATACATTGTGGCAAAATCTTCTTATGTGAGAAGTGAAGTCAGAACCTTTTTGTTTTATTTGCAAAACATTTCAAAATAGGTATACAATTCACTTTTTTCAAAAAACAAACAATCAAAGGCAACCAAACACATATAAATTCATCATTCATTAACAAGAACTCACATATCAAACATATCGCACATAAGCTTCAGAATGTTCATATAAACATATCGTATCAAAATCATATTTAACCAATTATAATACATAGTTGTACCAAACCACCCAAACTCGTGGTGGTTTAGTCAACTAAAACTATACATATTTCTATATACATACATATACAAACATATGTCTCATATGAAACAAACATACAAATAAATAACCATACATCAAGTATTCACCGCATGAAATACTTATTTGATCTCATGATCCTGGTCAAGTCTGTCAAAATAAAAGACGGTAATGATTAGAACCGATGTTACTCGGAATTCTCGACTCAAATATAAGAAACTTCTGGATCTATCCGAAACAACTAAATCAAGTCTGATTTCAATAATTTCAGTTTTGTTACTCTTAAAACATCTAACTTAACAAATTTATCACGTTAAATTCACTTTTCAGTATAAAACTCGAAAATCCTCCGAAAAATTTCATATTTTTATGATTTCTCCCAAAATCATTCAAATAACACATCATAAAATATCATTTCAATACCATCAATTAACTTAAATTCTCGAGTTACATATTTTCGAAAAATATTTTGTAAAAACTTCTGATGACGCTAAGGAAAGATCCTGGACCCTCCAAAACTTTATGAAACCATCTAAACATTATCATATTAACATAATTAACTCATATCTAGTATTATATTCATCAAAGCACAAACACGTGTGAAATCTGATTTTACCGAAAACTCGCTAATCTTACAGAATCGATCCAATTCATTTTGGTTTCATCCGGATTCTACCAATGACACATAATCAATATATTCTAGTTTATCCACTTCAATACAAGTCAGTACGTTACTCTACGACACTATTTGAAGCATCTGAATACAAATTAACTTAACTAAAATAATGAGATTTTTACCGAGAGGTCTTATCGAGATTATGAGGGTATTGGTAACGCTTCCACGAATTTGTAGGAATCGACATAATTTGAATCAGAGTACTCGGGCTAAAGTGTATCACTATTCATCACATGTTTTCCTCGTTTAGTGTGCAACCAAGTACTGATCGGAGAAACCATCATCACCGTCTTACAGTACTTTTCGAGGGCTTCTTGGGTGGATCGACTCATGGATAGAAGCGATAAACTGGGATCGAGCAAGGAGGTGGCTCGCGTTCTTTCTTCATTTTCGTCGGATTCCAAAGAGTTTTTGGCTGGCCACCGGCTACCGTTGGCTAGAGAATGGTCTTGCGCACCGATAGATGCCAGCCCACTGGTCGAAGGGGTGAGGGGTCGTGTGAAGGCTTTGATAAACTTATGCCATTTTTGTAAATCTTAAAAACTAAGAGTATTTATAAGAAACTTTCTAAAAATTACAAACAGACCCCACGAATTTTCAATTTGGCCCTTAACAAGTACTCATTCGGAATTTTATATATTTGAAGCCCTTTTATGTAATTTCAAAAAGTACTCAACACGAAAGTTGTTCATCTCGGAAAAACGAGTCGAACGGTTCAAGAATCACATCAATCAGAGTTTGTTTGCTATTTTTATAACCGAAACAATGAAACTTTCTCCATATTTAAAAATCGCGTAATCAATTATTTTGAATTTCACAATTTCCAACATTATACTCCTATTTCCCAATATAATCTCGTTCCGAGATCTGAACTGAGATCCGAGAACCTTCCAGAATTATTCTGAAAAATTCAGGATATTATATTAACAGAAAAAAGACTAGCATTGTATTTAAATAGTGAGATAACTAAATGAAATGCACATATACATCAAATATATTGACCTTCAATTCTTGTTTTCTTAAGAACCCTTGTAACTTGTTAATTAAAGGTTACATGAACTTTGTTAAGCAGATGACTTAAATTTCAGTCATTTAATTTCGAAATTAGCTTATCAATGTTGTAAAATATAAGCAAAAAGAAGCTCATTCCACAGTCCACACATCAGGCACTCATTAATGTAAGCAATCTGCATAGCTGCTAGGGTTAATTTGAAAATTTGATCTTCAGCTAAAGGCTCCCATTTGTACAGTAATGTTAATCATTTGTACATCGAAACCTCATGGGCTTGGTCTAGTCAAAAGTATTTTAAGTCTAATTTATGGACTAATTTTTTATTACAACCGTTGTATCAGTAATATGATATGAGTTGTGTAAAATAAAATTATCTTTATTTAATTATTTTTTAATATTTAATATACGTGATAATATATTATTACATTATTACATAAATGACTTGATAATAATTGCATGGTAAAGTTTTCCAACTTTATGTTATATTGGTTGCAATATAAATTGAAAAGCATGGGAAATGATTCTGAAAATACATTTAAATAAGGGCTTATAACTTGTCAACTGAGCTAACATTGCAAAACGGCCAGATCACATAAAGATTCGTTTGGTACTTTGATTACTAAAATGATAGACACTAAAATAATATTAAATGAGGATAAAATTATCGTCAAAATGATTCATATAAAGAATCGTTTGGTATTTTGATAAGGAAAATAATAATTAGACTAAAACATGACTAAACGGAAATAAAATTATCATCAAAACGATGTTATTTTGATGGTAAATAAAAAGAATCAAAATAATATCGTTTTGATGGTGATTTTATCAATTTTAATCCTGAATTAATCTTTATATGATTCCTCTTTTCATAAGAACCCATCCACATTTCACAACAAAATACAAATCAAACAAAAGAGAAAAAAGTATTAATCAAGAAAATATAGTTCATACGTAGCTAAACATTTATGCAAGTTAGCCTTAGGTCATGTTCTTTTGGATAGAAATGAAGAGAAAGAAGAAAGGAATTCAAATTATTTTCCAATTTCCATTATTTGATTACACAAATAGGGAATGAATTTGAATTTCATGAGAATTCAATTTCTCTCAAATGATGGAATTTGGATTCCTCATCAAAGAGTGAGGAATTTAAATTCATCTCCTAAAGAAAACATGAACTTCCAATATTATCCATATTAAAGTTTTATATTTGTTTATTTGTTACGCATAAAATTCGAGGAAATGGAGATATGCATATGGGATCTTATGCGATTGTAACCGTAACATCCCCGATTTGGAGATGCTGCCGGCAGGGAATAGGCCGGCCTATCCCCCTAAGCATCTGTTTCTCTGACAACTGCTAATCTCATTTTATATACATCCTCATGCATGGGACCACTATAATACCCAACTCATCAACATAAATACATAACTCACTACTCATTACTGTTCTCTTAAAACAAATGCAATTTACAACTCTGTTAAGAACAAATGTACTTATTACAATGACTAATACAAAACTATTATCTCATGCATGACTTTACTGTACTCTATCTGACTTGAACCGATGGACTTCATACCCTAGTGACTGCATCAGTATCTGTCCTCCCGAACTCATCCTCCGAGAATACCTGCAAAACAAGGAAACTTGGAGTGTGGGGTTAGACCATTTTACGATCTAAGTGAGTGGATGAAAACTGAAATATTGTTATAAAAATATTTGGTTCTAAAACCAAAGTTCAAGAAATAGCTTTATATGAAAACTCATTTCTGTCTGAAACTCTGGGTTACATTCTGAAAATCTCTTATGAACTCTTTCTATAAAACTTATCTTTTCTGAAGATTTCTTGTAAAACTGTTGTTTTCTGAAAACTTTCTTTTCTAAAAACCTATCTGAAAACTGTATCTGAAATCTATATCTGAAAACTGCTCTCTGTCTCTGAAAACCTTGACGTATGGGGGCGTTACGTATCATTGTCCCCCTATACGCCTAACTAGAGTTAAGAGTGCAAATCCATGACTTTAGGGCGTTATGTATCACTGTCCCGCAAAGAATGACACTCATGTCTCTGAAACTAGTGGTCTTGGGGCGTTACGTATCCTTGTCCCCCAAGCCACTGAACTAGAACTGGGGGTACAAATCTACACTACCCTTCAAGCTCTGAAACTAGGATCTAAGGGCATCTGTCATCTCTAGTCCCGAACTAGGATCTGGGGGCGTTACGTATCGCCGTCCCCCCAGTCATCTACATGGGCATATATGCTTCCCGTCAATTCCATATCTGAATCAAGTTACATACTGAGGTGGGTTTTCCCCCATGCCTCGAAAACATAAACCTCATGTTTTGAAAATATTTCTTTTCTCATTCATTTCTTAAAACATGCTAAACAAAATGTAACTGATAAAGAAATTGGCTAACGCCCTAAAAGCGAAAAGTAAGTTTGATTTAAACAACAACATAATGAAAATCAACTTAAAAGAAAATGTCCACTCACAGATTTTGGAATTTGGCTGGCACTAAATCCCCTCATCGAAGAAGATTGTGGTTCATGTGGATAATTTGTGATCGGAAACTTGATTAGTATATAAGTTGTAAAATGAGCTTCGGAACTTAGCCAAGCTTATTAATACATCAATCTATTTTATCTACAAGCCTTATCATGCTTGTGTCTTGATGTAAGGTATCTATACGAACTGATACGAGACCTATAAGGTGGCCTCTAATATGCTAGGGTGGAACTGAGATGGTTTAAAATAGATTTTGGGAAATTCTGGTCTTTGCGTCGCGACACATGGCCTTTCGCTTCGCGACACGCTTGATTCCAGAAACGATTTGCATGGGATTTCCTGTGCGCATCGCGACGTAAGTTCTTTGTGATTCGCGACGCGTACAAACCAGTAGCCATTCTGTAAAAATTTCCAATTTGCGTCGCGACGTGAGACTAAATTCTAAGATTCTAACTTGCTTTCTAAGGCCTAACTTGCCCCAAATACATCACCAACATCTCTATAGCAAAATCATCACACAAACAATTCCATTAGACTTCAATTCCACATATTCCATGCCAAGTTAACATCATCAACAATCCTTTAATCTATTTGTTCTAATTCTAGCTCAACACTTAGAATTTTCAAATATTGGATAATTCTCAATGCAACCAATTTCCATGCTCATTTCCTCACTAAATGCAATCACTAGTATGCCACAAACATCAACATGTCTTCATATCATCAAGATTTCATAATTTCAAATTTGGGTCAAAGTTCCCTACCTTATATTCTTTGATTTCCTTCACTTATCAAACTTCCCATGGTGGCTTTTCTTCTTCTTGTTTGGGGAATTGGTATTTGGCATTTGTTTCATCTTCCTTCTTCACTCTTTCTCATACTTTCTCATTATTCTTCCTCTTCTCTTCATCTCACGTTTCTTTCTTTCTTCTTTTGAATTTTGGGGATACTTGAATAATATCCCCTTTTTATACTTGGGCCATTTAAGAGTAGAAAAATGTAGAAATTTGGGGAAACTTTGTGAATTTACTAAAATGTCCCCCAAG
>SKCR01046364.1:0-41638 GCA_019454045.1 Zanthoxylum bungeanum
TCGAATTTCCAAGCAGTCCACATTGATAGGCTTGCTTGATTGGAGAAACGCGGCATTAATAATGGTCCCCAATGACCAAGGCCTTTCATGCAGAGAGTGGACCTATCATGTCAAAATTTAAGACCGCCTCAGATGCTGTTTATCAATTGTTATTTTGAGAAACCATATTAATATTTACAGACTCCTTAACACAATGTTTGCAATTGTTTTTTTTATTTTTTTTCTAACTTTTGTGCTTTTTTAAATACTCATAGTTGTGTTAAGAATTGTGTACATATCATTGTTCATTGCTGTTGGGGAAAAAAATCTAAAACGTTTGTTGACGGTTGATTTCGTTTCAGGGGTAATTCGGGAAAAATCATTTCTCGAATAAATCTACTTCAATTGTGAATTTGTTTGGTTTGAGAATCAAATGCAAACTTAACAAAAGATGAAAAACACACAGACAAAACATAGAATTGAACGTGGTTCGGCGGAATGTATCCAACCTATGTCCACGCACACAAATAAAATGATGTTTTTGTTAGCGACACAATCACACAATGGATTTTGATGATGCAACGAGAGTGAAGTCTTCGACGCACAAAAGCGAGACAATATAAAAAGATTTCGAAGCACACGATGGTGAAAAGTGAAGAATGTGAAGACTTGTATACATTGAAGATTTTATATGAAGTCTTAGCTTAGGGCTCTAATTGTAATGTGATTTGAGTATTCAAGTGCCTAAGCTCATAGGAAACATGCACATTCGCTTAGATGCATTAGGTTCATGTACAAAATGCATTAAAACCTTCATACTTGCATTTTTGGTACAGAGACCGTCATATCGGTCCCTTACTGGTGTCCAGACCGGTGAGATGCTGTGTTTTGCACGCTCACTGGAACCGGCACGGACCTTACCGGTCCCATATCGGTCACCATACCGGTGAACCTATGGATTGCATGGCTACTGGAACCGGCACACACCAAACTGGGTTACATACCTGTGAGCCTAACGGCTTGTTCCTTTGCTGGAACCGGCATGACCTAAACCGATCATCATACCGGTTACCATACTGATCAAGCCCTTCACATTGCACACTCACTGGAACCGACAAGGACCATACCGGTCCCCATACCGGTGACCATACCGGCCTAACAGATATATCTTCAATGGTAATATAGCCGTTGATACCCGTTACTATGCCAGACCGGCATACCGGTGTCTAGAGACCGGCATACCGGTCTCAGACAGCAAAGTTGGGGCAGTCTTTCATTTTGCTATAAATTGAGCCCCAACTCATTTTTGCTTGGTTAGAGAACTAGAGAACCTTCATACATATTCTACCAAGGCAAAAACAAGAGTGTTTCTAAACCTTCATATTCATAAACACTCATTCATCAAGCTCACACACACTACACCTTCATATACATTTGTAGTGAGCTTAGATCACTTGGGTAACCAACTCACACAATCTTCTTTATCATTGTGAGTGCCCAAGTGTGTTTTACAACTTCTTTATACAAAACACTTGCGGTTTGTGAAATCCCATTGTTTGGGTAATTGTAAAGGTTTTCGAGTGAGCCTACGTAGAAAACTCAAAGTGTAAGGGTTTGAAGTGAACCTTGTGTAAAACTCTTGGTTGCGGGTGAGCCACGGAAACTCGTTATTAGTGGAAATCTTCAAGCGCGGCTTGGGGGAGTGGACGTAGGCATTATTGGCCGAACCACTATAAATCTCGATGTCGTTTTCTCTATCCCTTAATCTATTTACATATTGCAAGTTTTGTTTATTACATGCTTTTATATTAGAAACTTGCATATAGGTTATTATTTACAATAAAGAAAATTAACCTTAAGCTTAATTGGTAAAATAGCTTAAAATCGGTAAAAGTTTTAATTCCGCATATGTTAGCCGTAACCCAATTCACCCCCTCCCCTCTTGAGTATAGAGTTTGGTTTATCGCTATTGCTTGTAGGGAATTTCAATTTTCATTACCACATCGGGTTGGACCGACCTGCTTTATCCCTTTCTTACACTAAGCTCTTTAGAGCTTTTTACAAGTTATGGAAAATAAGAAATACTAATCCAGGATCCCCTTTGAACTGAGTCTTCTTTCCCTTTAAATAGTGTACGGGCCAAATTTGGTCCAAGGGCAATTTCGACCTTTTTGCTTCGGGCCCAATACTAGAAGCACCCTGAAACCCCCAGCATGGATCCAGGCCCAAGTTACCATCACAGATTCGTACTAATAGAACCCTCAAGGATTGATATATATGAAAGCCCAGAGATCCACAAACCCAGGCCCAATAAAATACCACACGCCCAAACCATAATCAAAGTTCACCCCATGCCAGTCCACGTAACGCCCAGACTCATAAACACCACCCAGCCGTTCCAGCCTACAACAGACAAATGCAGTGAATACCCCTCATAAAGTCGCCCGCTACCAAGACTAAACGAACGAGTAATCAAGTGCATTCCCCTTAGATAGGTATATAAGAAAGAATGCTCCATAAGGAAAGGGGGGAGCTTTACTACTCTCAACTCACAGATACCCTTTCCATAGCTCTCAAAACCTCTCACCTACCGCCCTCACGGCAGCAGACAAGGATCATGGTAACATCTAACCTTGAACTTCCTTCTACGACTTTTTACACCTCATTTACCATCACTGACTTGGGCGTCGGAGTGCCTACGGCATCCACCACACCGGTGGGTAGACCCTCCACGCTCACCATACCTCTTTGTTTTGCAGGATCGCCAGTGCCCCCCTCACGAAATCTCGATTGTAGACCTTGAGTGAAAATCAGCGTCTACAAATAGTATCACTGGATTTACTATAACTCTCACTTATGACGTCGTCCATGTTTCCCTGTCATTATTGCCCATTATTTGTATATTATTGCCCATTACTCAGACGTTACTGCTCATTACTCGTACGTTACACCCATCCAACGATATGACGGCTTTATATTTCATGTAGGGCTTACGTTATCCATACATGTGCATAAAATTCAGCAGCCTCGACCTATTACTCTCTTCTTAATCAGGTCGGGTTGAAAGGGCCATATGACCTCGTCGGGTCGGTCTGTCGGAACGAGTAAAATCTTTTCATTGTATCTACTAATAGGTAGGGTTGGTGTGCTGAGACTCACGGTGCTTTGTCTTTGAGATCCACTTCCCTTATTACAACTCTTTGAGGGTCATTATAAGAGAGACTCTATTGAAAATATCTTCTCAGCACCTCAGTATTCCAGGATTTCTTGATCCGGGTAACGTCCAACTGCTCTAGATGATGGGTACCCGATCATATGACTTTGCTACTGGCGCTCCCTCATCCTCATGACCTAATTATCAACATACTCACAGAGGTGGCCATTTTTAACCAGGTCTTCCACCTGCTCCCGTAGATCCCTGCATCCATTTGTGGCATGTCCCCTTACATTATGATGCATACAATAAGCCCTGTTGTTTCTCTTTTCAATCGGAAACCTCATCGGGTCGGGCTCAGCTAGTAGACCTTTATCCTAGATCTCCCAGACTATCTCTGCCAGTGGTATGTTCAGGGGGTATACAATATCCATCCGGCGACGTAGTTGACCCAGACATGTGGTATTCTCTCTTGCATTAGGTTATTCTGAGGTATTGGTCTTAACTCTTTCTTTCTCGGGACCGGCCTCCTCAAGTTCCTGCCCAAATCCCACTGATTTTCCGGCCTGGTCATCTTTATTCTCTGAGTAGCTCCTCATCGGGCAGATTTTTCTCCTCTTTCTCCATTAACATAAATTTTCTTACTTGTTCCAAAGCCGCGACATAGTCTGGTATCTCCTAGATTCTTAGGTGAGACCATAATTTTCCGAGCATTAGAGCCCCTTTGAAACTTTCCAAAGCCTCTGGGGACTCATACGCTCGACCTCTAAAACAAGGTTGTGGTATCTATCAACAAAGCTTGTCAAAGACTTATCGTCTCCCTTCTTCATAAACCTCATCGACCCCATCGTCTTCCTCGGTATGCACGCCAATTTAAAGTGTCGCACAAAGGATTTCCTCAACTTGACGAAACTACTGATACTCCCCGGGGTCAAGTTCCTAAACCATAGGTTGGCTGACCCACCCAAAGTTAAAGGGAACACCTTACAGATTACCTCTCTGACCATCCCCTGAATTTCCATTAACAAAATGAACCTCTCTAAATGAGACTTGGGGTCTGTGTTGCCCTTGTAGATGTTTATTGTAGGCATAGTGAACTTCCCCGGGAACTCCATTGCTAATATTTCCTTCGAGAACGGGGACGTTGTCCTCATGTTCTTATCATCTTGAGCTCTCCTTTTCGTTCTATCCTCTCATTTCCTCATCTCTTTCCAAAACCAATTCTTCATATGTCTCTCGGAGTTGTCAGGCTTTTGCCTATGACCCTCTTCATGTCTTCCACTTCGAGTAAGGTATTCTCTGTAACAGGGAACTTCACGCCCCATCTTTCTTTCCCGGCGGTCTCTGTCTATTCCGATGATCCTCTTTCCTCTTGTTATTTCTCTCATCTTTCTACTAGGTCCTACCATGCCAGGCTCTTCGGCTTTCTCCTATAGTTTCTCAATCTTTTCCATCATAGTCTTCATAGGAGCCTGAGTTGTTTCCATCTCCTTCCGTGCATCCTTCCTTTCATTTAGCAGGGTTTCCTCCATCCTCTCCACCCATCCCATCATCGATGCCTCTGTAGTTCTATGGTTTCCATCTCTTGCCATCGTCTTAACGTGTTTGTTGCTTTTCATACTGTCCCTATATACAGAGCCAACTATTGACGGCTGATTTTTAGTTCCATGGGTAATTCAGGAAAAACCAATCCTCGAACAAATCTCCCGCAATTGTGAATTTGTTTGCTTTCGGGACCAAATACAAACTTAGAAAAAGATGGAAAACACACAAATAAAATAGAGGATTTAATGTGGTTTGGCGGAATGGATCCAACCTACATCCACAGACACAAATAAAATGATTTTTTTATTACCACCTCGGGTCAGACCGACTTGTCTTATCTCTTTCTTACACTAAGATTTTTAGAGCTTTTTACAAGGTATGGAAAATAAGAAATACTAATTCAGGATCCCCTTTGAACTAGGTATTCTTTCCCTTTAAATAGTGCCATTGGATTTACTATAACTCCCACATGTGATGTCGGCCACGTTTCCTTGTCATTATTGCCCATTATTCAAACATTATTGCCCATTACTCGGACGTTAATGCACATTACTCATACGTTATTGCTCATTACTCGTACGTTACATCCTTCCAATGGTCTGGCGGTTCTAGGTTTCATATAAGGCTTACGTCATCCATACATGTGCATAAGAATCAGCAGTCCCGACCTATACTCTCTTCTTAATCGGGTTGGGTTGAAAGGATTATATGACCTCGTTGGGTCGGTCTATCGGGTCGGTCTTTCAGAACGACTAAATCTTTTCATTACATCTACTAACAGGTAGAGTTGGTGCGTTGAGACTCATGGTACCTGGTCTGACCTTCTATCTTTACCTCGACCGGGTCTGATCTGCTGAGTCGATTCTGACTTCAGAGGCTGACACGAGGCTATGAATGTCGACGCTGCCCCGAGAGTCTGATGTCGGACTTGACCCGAACACTTCGAATCAATCTTCGCGAGTGCTCTAGTGCCCTCGAGCCTGACCACCTCGGTCCTGACCACCTTGAACCTGACCACCTCGAACCTGACCACATCGAACATGTACCTCGGGCTCGGACCTCTCTGTCTGAACTCTTATCTTCACAATGACCTTAGGCTTTTACCCATTAATTGTAATCTTCATTCTACCTTTCCTAGGGATTCTGACTTCTTAGGAGCTAAAAAACTGTATGGGTTTTTAGGGGCTTAATCCGGTAACGCAGCGGAAGCGGCGGAAGATCGTATCTTCCGATTTCAAAAATTTTTCTCGGATTAATTAAATAAACATATTTATTTAATTATCCAATAATCAAATTATGAAATAAAATTCAAATAAATCATATTTAAGTGAATTTACCAAATTACCCTTACTTTGGTATTTTGTCCATTTTAGTCCGAAATTGATCTAATCAATTTTGAATGATTCTAAATCATTTCTAAGATGAACTTAGCATGTTCAAAACATCAAAACACCAAAAGCAACAAAATCCCCAAATTTTATCATCCTGGCCGAATGCACCAAATGGTGGCATTTTGTGCACTTTGTCATTTCCATGCTCAAAACACATCCAAATGTAATCCAATCAACATGAAACTTTATATGCATCATATACACATCCAAATACACAACATATATGAAAACCCCCAAATTTGGAATTGGTCATGAACCCTAATTTTTCAATTTCTTCAAATTGGACAAATTAGACCAAATTGGTTAAATCAACTACTTAATCATCTTTCTTCCATCCAATCAAAGTCTCAACACAATGAAACAACTCAAGATCAAATCTAGGTCATCTAAGAGTGGGTCAACAACTCTAGATTAGCAACATGGTTTCCAAAACCTTAAAAGAAAGCTTATAACTACAATAGTCACAACCTTCCTTCATCATACATGCTCAACACTTCCATCAAAACTTCCATCAACAAAAACACAAGGAATAAAGAAAGAAATAACCTAAGAACATCATATGTTAAAGCCTAGATCCTAAGGAACATTTTCCTTTCTAATAGCAAGTTGGAAAAACTCACTAAAATCCAAGCTTTCTTTGATTTCTTCTTTCTTTCTCACAAGCTTTCTTTGCTTCCATTAATGGAGTTTTTCTTTAAAGTGTATTAGGTTAACATCAAATGAAATGAAAAACAATATATACTTGCATAGAAAGGCCTTGGCCGAAATTGACAAAGGCATATACAAGAAATATTAATTTCAATTTCATTTGAATTTCATTTGTTCAACTTGATCAAATATCTAAAACAACTTTAAAGATATTTAATTAAGTCAACAAATGCAACTAAGAAAAATATAACTCTTATATTATAAAGTGTATGGCCGAAAAATCAAATAAAAAAGGAAAAAGATATTTTCATTTTAAAATTAAAACAAATATCCAAGAAGTCAAAATCAATTTGACAACCTTTTCCTTTAATGTAAAGTCAAACATTTACACTTATAATCATTTCCTAACTTTATCATTTGGTGATATATTTATATTTTAATTATATTAATCATTTAACAATTAAATAATTAAATAATTAATTAAATACAAATATATCAAATATATGTATTATATTTACTTTAAATATCTCAAATACATATATTGATGATATATGTCAAATACCTTTATTTGACTATTTATTAATGTGTATTTAATAATATCATATATTAAATACAAATACACATTAATTAGGAAATGACGGTTCGGCCCGTTCGCATGTATTTTTCGTTTAACGATTAAACGATTTATAAAAATCATCATTATTCATAAATGTTGCTCTAGTGCTCTACGAGTATGTTTCATTATTGAGACTCTCTAGATTCAGGTATATCCGTCACGAAATCCAATTTCATGTCCATAATCTATCCACCCGTAGATTATGACGATCACGGATAAACTAGCTGAATCATACAGGTCGAGGTCATTGCATACGTATAATCCCTCCGTCACAGGTATCCAGATAATCCCAGAGATATAGATGTAAACGTCAAATCTCTATAGGTATTATCTCGTCGACGTATCTATTAGCAATCTCTAAATAACATTCGGAACTTACTTCCGATGTATACTGTGGCCACAGATTTAACAGACTGCTAATAATATATGGACTACCTATGCTCTGTACACAGAACTGACGGATCCTATCTTGACACACACAGGATATCCTGAGGATCGATCCACACCCAACGAACAGGCGGAGGTCTGATCTAAATAGATCGGTGACGTGACTGCCATCTAAGTGTGGAGGATGTCTCATACATCCACAGTGTGTGTCTCAAGTCGAAGGACCACTATGCTACTCAACCCGAGAAGATTCTTATTGACGTTGGCGTACCATCCATTAAGAATCTTCGGTGAGCCGTTCAGTGTTTATCCACTATAAACACCTACACGTCTATACGAGTCTCCCTAGACTCATGGTTCATTGGGATAAACCATCGGACCAAGTCTCGATATACGACATGTACTGGTCTCAACGGATTTGACTAACCGACCCGTGTTAGCAAATCTTGACCAGGAACTATGTTTGATAATATTCATATAGCAGTGACACTTCCCAATGTCAATTACAAACTAACTTTGTAACTGTGTACTGCATTATATATTATCGGGCCTTTGTCTAATATATACATATCACTAAACCACATTTAGTTTCAATCTAATCGTAATCAGATCGAATACGTATATAAGAACAAGAGGTGCAACCATAAATAAGTAATATTATGGAATAAGGGGATGTTCGTATTCATGAATCAGACATAAATACGGTCCGGATTGGCGCTCTGAGCACCAACCCCAACAATTTCTCCCACTTGCTCTAGTGCCAATCCACGGTATCATATACACGTCTCAATGTGCATCGTATGCACATGGTCCTCAAAAGCTCACCCAGTAGTAAAGAGGTAGGCAACAAAACAAGTCCGCTATGAAATATCGAGTTTGTCAAACAAACTCTATCGTTTCCATAGTCAGCATCATTCATATTTTGTAGAATCTAGATTATACATTAATATGACTCTGATGCTACATCAGTATTGTGCTACAGCTACTGAGTTGTCCAAGTATTTAAGGATCAAATCCAAAATACTATGAAGACAACCGCAAGCACAATCACAATTCAAAAACTTCTAATTTAAAGGTCACTATGCAACTTCATAAGTCAATACTTCAAAGTTGCATTTGATTCCACTAAATAGTAGAATCCTTCGTGACACTCCCACTGCATCTTTTGTGACTCTTTATGACGTAGACTGTCTAACGTCATAATTAGTCTCAAAACTAATATGACCCTAATGGTTGCAGACTATATTCTCCATGAATTAGAAACTCGTTCTTAATATCTCAAAGATCACAAAGAACGTGTTTCAAGATCCATCATATGGTCTATAGGATGTCAAAATAACTCGTAACAATTACGATTAAATCGACATCGATAATCGCACATAATAAAGTATTCACTATGTCATCATCAAATGATACATAATATTGTTTAGACATTCTAATCAATATCTCTTTCGAAAAAGGAATCATCCTTTACGAAAGATGAATACTATGTATAAGACACACAATAACTGTCGAACAGTTATACTAACTGTCATACAGATAGCCTTGTTATGTCCTTCATTAGATCATATCTAATGTACGACTAATAGGGTATCTCACAAGTCTCTTGGTTTTATATCTTATATAAAACTTTATATCAATATAACAGAGACTACTCCCACTGTTTTCACGGAGTAAAGAAGACTTAGGTAAATCTTTTACCTCACAAACATCTCATTATTACTATAATAATGATAATGTCGTTAGGATATATAACACTAGAAAGTAATTTGTACGCTCCCACTAACCCTTCTAATCACATATGTATTCTATATACTTTGACAAGATCAGACAATCTGACGATATCAAAAATAGAGAACACAATTTCTGGAAGACTTATCCGAGTCTACAATAGGCTCTATAAGCTAGCACACTAAACTGCGATCTCAGCAGAACACAAACTCTAGGGCCATTTCAGAATGAACTCTTCAAATAAGGAAATCACAACTGATCTCTTATCTGAATAAGTCATCCAAAAACGCCACTTTGCATTCTTTAGCTAAAATATACAGTTTATTATCAACATTAACCAATATATCTTTAATTGTTCATTAGTGTGACTAGAGATAAGTTTTCTCAGAATCTACAATAGATTGCTGAGTATAACTTTTCTCACTGTCATACTAAAGGTCAAACCTTTAATAAGCTCACATGCTTCCGCTGCGCAAACAATTAGCACATATCATGAACTAATTCATAATGAAAGCGTAATCAAGTTCAAAACTTGATCGTAGTAAGCTATGAACAATCTAGATCTAAGGTTCAATGGTGAACTTCCAGAATCGATATCAAATATCGCTTCCATTATAAGTTATAGGATAATTTTTCTTCAGTAAGAAAACAACGGAACCATTAAGTATCAAATACTCGTGAATGATTCTGTTATCCTATTGGACTTGTACGGAAGATGTATAAGGGTTGTTTCATCTTATTAATTACGTAGTTCCATTTATAATTTATCATTCTCACATTTGACTTCAATAAGTCAAGTCTTTTCTACAATAGTTAACATCTGATGTTACACACCAAGTAATAAAACGATTTTATTACTTAGAATCGTAGGAAAGATATTCTATTAAATAGAATACAATATTCTATTAAACAGAATAAACGATAAACTTTTACTTATACCTCCGAGGTGTAAGTAATTTCCATTATATAACTATTATATAAAAGAAAGAGAAATCTCAAACTTTTCAAGATTCAAATTTTCTACCTATACATATCATATATGCAACTGTAGAAAATAATGGAACATTAATTAAAGAGATGAATTAGTGTTACTGGAGTATAACCCCAAGAGTATTGAAACTAATTCGGTAACATTCAATATCAAACGAATCAAATCATATAAGATTCGATTGCTCCCACTACTCAATTCCATCAAGATGGAATCGTGGAAGAATAATATTGAATATGAATCATATTCACTAAATAACCTTAGAACTAATTGCTTTAAATTCATACGTTTGATCGTATCAAAGATCTTTGAACAGTTCAAAGACATGTTATGAATTTGAGGATAGAATTCTCTAAAACCTTTAGATTGAATATATTTGAACAAGTCAAAAATGTTCAATCTACGTTTCATCAGAACGATTGAAAGTACTTGATACTTTCAAGACTTTCAATATGTGTTCCTTCAGAAACACGTAACTAAGTTATGACAATTCATCAACTAAGTTACGAAATAAAGAAAACTACCTTAAGCAATTATTATTTATAAAACTACATACATCCAATGTATCAGTTAAATAAATTTGGTGGTCCAATGACAATCATTGGTTAAACGAGATCTTAATCACTTTCCTGAATACAATATTCATTAAATGGATAAGGATGTGTGGTGTGATCTAGTATCAAACCATCCTTTACCATACGGATAAGCATCCAATACTTAAGTGATTAAATTCATAAAGCACGTTCTAAATTATTTACTTTACGAATAATTTTTCTTAATGTTTATCTCTACGTCAATGACACTACTAGTTATTATAAAATATGTAACAATTGTTTATAAAGAACAAGTGACTATCCAATAGTCGCAAGTTCCGATATCAAATATCAAAACAATCGTTAACCAATATTTCAAATAACTAGACGGGAGATCTGGTATCCATACCTATAGTTGTAGTATTGTGAAAATCGATATTTTCTATACACAAATATACGCATCTCCTTTCTTTAGCTTTACTATTTGCATTCAACTATTCACAACAATTGTAAATAACTGATTAGCAAATTGTGTCAGACACATTACCTCTAAAGGTAATTAAAGCTTAGAAACGTCATTACTAGATAAACAAATACCTAATAGGGCTTTCTAAATGCCAGTCAAGAATCTCGAGACATGAACTAATTCAAGTCAATTCTTACTGCATAAGAAACTATTGTCTCTAAAGTATTATATCCTAAAGGGGATATCTATCTAGATTATCTATCATGACTTAGAAACTAAGTCATTAACCATCTTTATTTTTGAAAAATCGGAACAACAGTTCCCGATGGTTTAGACCAATCTAATAATATCCTAGTCTAGTAGTATCTAGAACCTATTCTAGAATAACTGCAACCAAGAGTCTAGTCAGATAACATATCATAATATGTGTGCAGTAAATAAAAGTTTAATTCTATATAAACAATAGAATAAGGAAACAAACAAGCGGCAATTTCCATAATAACATACACTGCCTAAGTTATGGAATATTTTAAACTTAGCAGTGCCTCCCACTATTTTTACGTAATGCCGTAATCCCCAACGGAAAGACGAGAATTCAATAATTAAATCGAATTCCATAATGGGAAGAGGACCCCATGAATATATTTCGACTCACAGCAGAGGCACGGTCTCGCCTACGTATATTCACAGGTAGACAACTAATTGTCAATCACTCACTAGTGACTCCAAGGTTCCGGTCCTGGCCGTTTCTCGTTGTCGCTGCGAAGGCAGGCCCACAAGGAGACGTACCAAGGTTAAACTTGTCAATGATAAACTCAAGTTACTTGCGTAACCCTGACAGCTAGGGCACGTTCAGGATTCCGCTTTCGCTTGAATTTATCTAGTATCTAATATACATTCGGCATAAATAAATTTCTATCAGCTACACCCTCACAGCAGAGGCACGGTCTCGGATGTAGTCAACGAAAAGATATTTATAAACCGTATTGACAAGACGGACCAAGAAACAAGTATTCCAAATACTAGTTACTTTAAAACCTTATTAAGCGGGGATATTCCATTAAGTGTCATACACCCTAAATCTAATCAAATTAGATTATAACAGCATGTATAAAGTCAAGAAAACATGATTAAACATTGAATAAAACAAGCTAATCATTTATGGAGGCCTAGAATCAGACTCGCTCTGATACCATTTTGTAGGGGTTTTTAGGGGCTAAATCCGGTAACGCAGCGGAAGCGGCGGAAGATCGTATCTTCCGATTTCAAAAATTTTTCTCGGATTAATTAAATAAACATATTTATTTAATTATCCAATAATCAAATTATGAAATAAAATTCAATAAATCATATTTAAGTGAATTTACCAAATTACCCTTACTTGGTATTTTGTCCATTTTAGTCCGAAATTGATCTAATCAATTTTGAATGATTCTAAATCATTTCTAAGATGAACTTAGCATGTTCAAAACATCAAAACACCAAAAGCAACCAAATCCCCAAATTTTTACATCCTTGGCCGAATGCTCCCAATGGTGGGCATTTGTGCCTTTTGTCATTTCATGTCTCAAAACACATCAAATGTAATCCAATCAACATGAAACTTTATATGCATCATATACACATCCAAATACACAACATATATGAAAACCCCCAAATTTGGAATTGGTCATGAACCCTAATTTTTCAATTTCTTCAAATTGGACAAATTAGACCAAATTGGTTAAATCAATTACTTCAATCATCTTTCTTCCATCCAATCAAAGTCTCAACACAATGAAACAACTCAAGATCAAATCTAGGTCATCTAAGAGTGGGTCAACAACTCTAGATTAGCAACATGGTTTCCAAAACCTTAAAAGAAAGCTTATAACTACAATAGTCACAACCTTCCTTCATCATACATGCTCAACACTTCCATCAAAACTTCCATCAACAAAAACACAAGGAATAAAGAAAGAAATAACCTAAGAACATCATATGTTAAAGCCTAGATCCTAAGGAACATTTTCCTTTCTAATAGCAAGTTGGAAAAACTCACTAAAATCCAAGCTTTCTTTGATTTCTTCTTTCTTTCTCACAAGCTTTCTTTGCTTCCATTAATGGAGTTTTTTTCTTTAAAGTGTATTAGGTTAACATCCAAATGAAATGAAAAACAATATATACTTGCATTAGAAGGCCTTGGCCGAATTGACAAAGGAATATACAAGAAATTATTTCAATTTCATTTGAATTCATTTGTTCAACTTGACAAATATCTAAAACAACTTTAAAGATATTTAATTAAGTCAACAAATGCAACTAAGAAAATATAACTCTTATATTTATAAAGTGTATGGCCGAAATATAAAAAATAAAGGAAAAAGATATTTTCATTTTCAAACAATTTTGAACAAATATCAAGAAGTCAAAATCAATTTGACAACCTTTTCCTTTAATGTAAAGTCAAACATTTACACTTATAATCATTTCCTAACTTTATCATTTGGTGATATATTTATATTTTAATTATATTAATCATTTAACAATTAAATAATTAAATAATTAATTAAATACAAATATATCAAATATATGTATTATATTTACTTTAAATATCTCAAATACATATATTGATGATATATGTCAAATACCTTTATTTGACCATTTATTAATGTGTATTTAATAATATCATATATTAAATACAAATACACATTAATTAGGAAATGACGGTTCGGCCCGTTCGCATGTATTTTTCGTTTAACGATTAAACGATTTATAAATAATCATCATTATTCATAAATGTTGCTCTAGTGCTCTACGAGTATGTTTCATTATTGAGACTCTCTAGATTCAGGTATATCCGTCACGAAATCCAATTTCATGTCCATAATCTATCCACCCGTAGATTATGACGATCACGGATAAACTAGCTGAATCATACAGGTCGAGGTCATTGCATACGTATAATCCCTCCGTCACAGGTATCCAGATAATCCCAGAGATATAGATGTGAACGTCAAATCTCTATAGGTATTATCTCGTCGACGTATCTATTAGCAATCTCTAAATAACATCGGAACTTACTTCCGATGTATACTGTGGCCACAGATTTAACAGACTGCTAATATATATGGACTACCTATGCTCTGTACACAGAACTGACGGATCCTATCTTGACACACACAGGATATCCTGAGGATCGATCCACACCCAACGAACAGGCGGAGGTCTGATCTAAATAGATCGGTGACGTGACTGCCATCTAAGTGTGGAGGATGTCTCATACATCCACAGTGGTGTCTCAAGTCGAAGGACCACTATGCTACTCAACCCGAGAAGATCTTATTGACGTTGGCGTACCATCCATTAAGAATCTTCGGTGAGCCGTTCAGTGTTTATCCACTATAAACACCTACACGTCTATACGAGTCTCCTAGACTCATGGTTCATTGGGATAAACCATCGGACCAAGTCTCGATATACGACATGTACTGGTCTCAACGGATTTGACTAACCGACCCGTGTTAGCAAATCTTGACCAGGAACTATGTTTGATAATATTCATATAGCAGTGACACTTCCCAATGTCAATTACAAACTAACTTTGTAACTGTGTACTGCATTATATATTATCGGGCCTTTGTCTAATATATACATATCACTAAACCACATTTAGTTTCAATCTAATCGTAATCAGATCGAATACGTATATAAGAACAAGAGGTGCAACCATAAATAAGTAATATTATGGAATAAGGGGATGTTCGTATTCATGAATCAGACATAAATACGGTCCGGATTGGCGCTCTGAGCACCAACCCCAACAAAAACCAACCTCAACAAAACGTTAATTTGTTTTTTTTTTTTGAAAAATATGTACAAATATTAGAGTGTATGCCCTAAAAATCAGTTATGAATGTTATGATTAAGGTTAATTTATTATTTATTGATAAAAGATATTGTTCTCTACACATTATTACATCATATTTCATGTGATGTCCGAGAGGTTATGTCAACGATATTTATACGAATAAGTCTCAAAGTAAGTTTTGGTTAAAATGTGATCATTATACGATGATAATAATATATCACTCGATCAATATTTTTGTGTTGCCTAAATGATATTGGATATTAATAAATGGATGATAAGTATCATAGCATAGGATACAAACAATAAATATTCATTAAGTAGAATGAATATCGAAACGAGCACACAAAAATATAATATCACATAGTAAGTAATGTAGCTAATGTCATTAATCTTCGTAATAATATATTAGTGTCGTCATATCTTCTGACCTGAGATATATGATGACTTATGTGATATATATTTCGGTTCATAGTAATCCTCATTCGACTATCCACGTCATTTAAATGTTAGATGGCCTGACGATATAACGTATAAGTCAATGTGTTTAAGATGGGATCCGATATCTTTGATAATAAAAATTAGAGATGTTTCAAGGAAACGCAAAGTTGTGGATATAAGTCTTTGGCAAAAACAGTCGATATCTTTGAAATATCAAATCCACAAGATAGAGTTTAAAGATATGTCGAGTGGAAAGGATTTGACTCAACCATGATCCCGAACTCGATAAGAAACATAAATATTAGAAGGAATGAGATGACATGCTCAAAGTATATTTTAACAGGTTCATATGTTTTCTCACTTCATTCATCTACTAGAGACTATGACTGCTACTCGGCGATTACCGATAGTCTATAGATATCATAAAGATGTAATATTATAGAGTTGATATTATTTCATTGTTACTCGATAATGAACATAGGACGGTCGCACAATATAGTTCTCTTTTATGTTACAAATTTGATGATGTTTATTAAAAGTTAATAAATGATTATTTTGGTGTTTCCTAATTGGATTAGGATAATCGGGATATTTCGTAAATATTAATTTGATTAATAAATTCTATATATAAAATTAGATTTAATTGTTTAAATAAATATTTGATATTTATATTAAATAAATTAAATTAAATTAATTATTAATTAATAGTTAATTAATTATTGGGATAAAATAATATTTAATCTATTTTGCTTTAATTTAGTGGGCTATCACTCAAATTAATTAGAGTCCTAATTAAATCATTGCTTTATCTGTTCCTTGTAATCCATGTGTTTTTCACTGTATATTGTTGCTTGTGGATGTTTTAGGTAAGCAAGCTATTTGCTGAGGTGGCATTGATATCAAGACTACTTTCTTAGGTATTAGATCGAGTCATAATATAATAAGTCACTACCGTGATGGTTGGCAGTTGACTATTTTATTTTTGGGTCTTTTACTGTAGTATTTGTAGTAGGTAATGTTTTGTCACGGAATGCCAAATGGGGAGATTGTTAGTTTCATTTTTATTGGCAATGTCCGTAACAAAATAAGTTCAATTATGTTGTAATAAGTCTTGAAGAACTTGGTGCAATTGGACTGGTATTTGGCAAAATTGTGCATGAAGATCAGATATGTGTTTGTATTGCGTTCGTTGAAGCGTTCGAATGAGTGACATTAGTGTCACGTTCATGTTTGGATTCGAACGAGACTTGGCAGAAGGTTCTCGTGCGTAGTGCGTTCATTAGTGCATTCGAAAAAAACCTTCCAGTGAGTTTGCGTTCGAGTATGTGTTCGAACGAAACCTTCTAGAGAGCACGTGTTCGACACATGTTCAAGTGGCGTTCGAATGCCCGTGCGTAAGTGACATATTTTGGATGCGTTTTTAGCCTAATTTTCACTTGGGAAACCTTTCTTTTGTCCCTACCTATTTATAAAACATTATAGCCATATTCCCCTTTGTTGAAAATATAGTATCTTGAGCCTAAACATATTCTTAGTTTTCAATCTTCTTATTCTCACCTTGCTTTTTATTTCTTGTCTTCTCTATTTCTGGTGAGATCGATCTTTGATTTACCATCAACACAAAAAACCCAATTTCTTAAACCTTCATAGTGTTGGAGTTGGTGCTCGACGCGCCAAATTTTATTGTATTTATTGTAGATACGTTATATTTTATTATGAATAAAATTAAGTAATTTTCATCAATATAATATTTTATATGGTAAAGGCGTAAATGACCTTAGAATGAATCGTCGTGACATAATTGCAAAAGCGCTGCAATTGTTACTGAGAAATTTCACAATATGATTCATTCTTAAAATGTTCCTGGTCAAGGTTTACATATCTGGTCGGTTAGTAAACCTGTGAGATCGGTACTATCGTATATTAGAATTGTTCAAATGGTTTATCTCAGTAAACCATTAGTTTTGGGAGACTCATATAGACACGTAGGTATTTATTGGATAAATACTGAACGACTCATTTAAAGATTCTTGATAGATGGCACACCAATATCAATAAGAATCTTTACGAGTCGAATAGCATATTAGCTCCTTTGACTTTTGATACCACTGTGGATATGTGAGCTATCATTCATACTTTGATGACAATCACGTCAACGATCTTTTAAGATGAGACATCCGTCTGTTCGTCGGGTATGGACTAATACTCACGATATCATGTGATGTATCTAGAGAGGATCTGTCAGTCCCGTGTACGGGATTTAGGTGTCCAATTTATGATTCTTTGAAATCGTTGGCCGAGGTATGATTCGGAAACGAGTTCCGAATATTTATTGAAGAATCATAATTATGTTGCGACACATGAATTGTTCATAGCGGAGATTTGACGTTTAATCTATATCTCCCGAAAAATTCGGATAACCTATGACAGAGAGATTATATATATATGTGCAATGACTTCGACTTGTATGGTTCAACTCGATTATCTGTGGTCATCGTAATTTGTGAGTGGACAAATTACGGACATGGAAATGGTTTCCGTGACAAATAAACTTGAACCTAGAGAGTCCCACAATATAAAGTGTACTCGTTGAGCACTTGGGCAATTAATTATGGATAATTCAGATAATTCATAATTTATACATGCGTATTAAATAATGTGTATTTGTAGACGATACATAATTTAGATTAGATACACATTATTAAAAAATTAAATTTTGACACTTGTTTTATTATTATTATTATTATTATTATTATTATTATTATTATTATTATTATTATATTATTATTAGTTAATTAATTGTTAATTAATTATTATTATTATTATTATTATTATTATTAATAAATGGAGAATGCTCTTGTAATCTTTTTCCATATTTTATTTTGTCCTTTTGTTAATTAGTTTAAATAAATAAATTAAATTGTTAATTAATTTATTTTTGACTAAAATATTATTTGGAATATTCTTAGTATTTGGCCAATTTTAATTGGCTAAACCATGTGTTTTTGACACGTGTTTTTTAATTAACAAAATATCAAAATAATTAATTAATATGAATAAGATCCAATTGTGTCAAAATCTTGGCCATGAAAATTATTTATTTTTGGCTAAAAAAAATTGGGTGATTTTTGGCCACCTAGGGTTTTAGTATTTAAATGAAACTTTTTTCATTTTTGCTACTTTAATCACTTCTCATTTATTGAGAAACAAAAGAAAAAGGGAGATTAGGGTTCTGAACAAAGCATCAACACCAAAAGGAAAAAGGAAATTGGTGAAAAGGAATTGATATTAAGGTAATATTAATTTCCTAATTTTCTATTTTCTTAAGTTTTGTTTTTGAGCAAGTAAATATGTATGAAATATGTATATTGCATGTTTGAATTAAATATGTATCTAGGATATGTATTTGAAACAAAATTTGGTGTTGGATGTTAGTTAACCTTAATAGTTTTTCTTTAAAGCATGTTTAAATTGGATTAATTATGGAATTAATCTCAAAATTAAAATTGGCATTCTAGAGTGATATTACCACTCTAATGTTGCCTAGAATTGTTCTTGGAACTTTGTATTGTGGTGATTAAATTTGGTGTAGATTAATTGGATTAATTTTGTGATTAAATTGAATTTTGGCATGAAAATGAACAGAAATAAAGTCTGGATCAGATCTGATTTTGGATGTTAAAACATAATATTTTTCATGTAAAAATATGTTGTATGGATGATTTTGGATGTGTATTGGGTGGTGGATAAATTCCGGAAATTATTCCGGGGTGAAAACGCGAGAAAACGGCGAAATTCGCATCGAAACGGGCTCAACGCATGCCGACTGTGAACCCAGCAAAATGGGCACTGTTCGAGCAGCCCAAGGGCTGACCGAACACTGCCCTAGTGACCAGATTGCCTCGGCTCAGCTGATGGTCAATCGGTTTGACCGTTTGCTCGTTACGCGTGGTATTTGTCGAAAAATATTTTCGTAAAATAATTCGTCGTGTAACGAAATATATTACTTTATTAAATGTTAATAAATAATATATTTAAACTTATTTGGAAGAATTAAAATATTCGATATTTATTAAATTCGCTCGAAAAATTTTAAAATGTTTAAGAACCTTTTTCGCATTCCACCGCAAGCTTCTGTTGCGCCTACTTCAACAAAATGGTATCAGAGCGTCTGATCCCACATCCAAAATAATTTTTCATGCTTTAAATATTTGATATTTAATTCAATTTATTTTACACATGCTTGAAAATTAATTGATTGGATCAATTATTTTGTCTGTTAGAGAGTATTTGTAAAATCCCCATAATAAGGTTTTTTTTTTTGTTTTGTGAGTGTATTATACACTAATGGGTCCGTCTCATCAATACAGATGAAAATATTTTTCTTGATACTGTGGTTGTGTCTGCCAAAGCAGTGCGACTATGGTTAATGGAAATTTATTTATACCGGTAAAACTTATTTGATAAGAAACAAATTCGAGCGAACGTGTATACCAATAGATGCCAAAGTAATGAGGTGATGCATTAATACCTTGGATATGTATATTGACGAGTATTGGCTTGAATACGCCCCATCCAATAGATGCCAAAGCAGTTGGGATCGGAAATGGTTCAGTACCTATTTTAAAGAGTCATGTTGGATGTGATTGGTAATAGTTACCTACTTTCAAATATATTTGGGCACAATGTGTCAAAGTTGTGTGTTCAAATATATTTGTGAGGTCTACTTCCTGCTATAGAATTAATTTAATTATTGAATTCTCGTATTTTGTTTGGGGATTATCAATTTATGTAAGATAGTGGGAGGACATTCTTATATTAAAAATCCATGATATGTTGGATGTTTTTGTGATATTGATGAAATTAATTTTATCTGCTAACTTATGTTTCTTTTGTAAAGTTTGTGATGACAGCTACTACTTCTTCTAATCCTTTTGCTCGTGTCCTGGACGCGGACAAATTAACTAGTCCTGATAATTTTAGTGAATGGGAATTGGATCTTAAGATTGTCTTAAGGTCCGAGAAGTTGGGTTATGTGCTAGATAGCCCAGTACCGTTGGATATTGCTCCGGAGTATACACCTGAAGAGAATGAGACATTTTGGAAATAGAAGGATGATGATCTGAGAGTCAGATCACTCATTCTCTGTTCTATGTCTCCTGATCTAAAGAGACAATATGTCGATATGTCTGACTCCAACAACATTATAACTCAGCTTCGGGAGCTATTTCTAAACCAGGATCAAACCCTGGTATATAGAATCTATGTGGAATTGCTTCATGCTCGTTTGGCTGATGGCAAGCCTGTGAGTCCACATGTCCTACACATGATGGATCTCATGGAGCAGCTTCGAAAGTTTGACTTTCAGCTGAATGAGACATTGGGCAGGAATTTGATTCTTAGCTCACTCCCACCGACGTATTCCCAGTTCATTATGAACTTCAACATACATGGTATTCATTGTTCCTACAGTCAGTTGCATATGATGCTTCAGACTGCTGAGGAGAACACCAAGAAGGTGTTCCGACACCAGGGCCGGTCTTGAGTTTTTGGGTGCCCGTGTGAAAGCTCAAAATGTGCCCTTTTTTTATTACAAAAACATATGTTTAAAGAAAATAATATTTAACGAGGGCTGGAACCCAGTCGAAGCATGAGGCTAGGCCCTCACGCTCAAATTATATTACTTGAGAAAATATACAAAGAGGGAGACATAATACCTAAACCCCGACAATAAAAAATACAATCATATATAACAATTGTCTCTTTCCAATGATTTGTCTCTTTCTTGATTCGCATTTGAAATTATTTGTCAATTGTCTGATTTTTTGTCAATCTACTTTTCAACTCAACCCAAGTTCTCGAATTAGTGAGATGTTCTTTACTCTTTTCATGTTGATCAAGCTTCACACCAAGATGTCTCCAATCACTAATTTCATCTTTTGCTAACTCACTTTTTGAGGCAATTGTTTTAAACAATTTACAACAAAAGCAAAAGATTTTATCTAACTAGTTACGTGTGTCGATTGTCTACAAAATCACTTATATTTGGAACTAATTGATTCAAATAGACAAACAATGCCCTTAACTTAAAAACCTAAAACATGAGGGATCTGAATGATAATCTTCCATTAAAAAGGTTGTGATAAAAGTGACCAGTTATATAAAAAGTACAAAAACAAATGAAATTACAAAAAGATCCCATCTCTTGGTCCCACAAGAGAACAAACAGCAAAATTCAAGAAGAACCAGATTCATTCACAATCCATACATAGAAATAACAAACCCAAAAAGAACCAATTCAAAACTCCACTGACAGAGGAGAGAGAGCGCTCATCAGATTATAGGAAGATGAGGAACCTATCATCATCATTTTGGTGCCCCTCAATTGAATTGGGCCCTGGACAGTAGCCCTTGTGGCACTGTCTAATGGCCGGGCATGTCTGACACTCATCTCAAAGTCCTATTTGCCTAGTTCTTCTTCTTCTTCTCAATCTACGAGATCAGGCAAGAAGAAGAATAAAAAGGCAAAGAAGACTGGTTCTGGTGTTCCTCCCAAATGAAAAGTTAAAAAGCCAGGCAAGTCGAGGAAGAAAAAAGCTTCTGAGGACAAGTGCCATTACTGTGGCAAGATTGGAAATTGGAGGCGCAACTGTCCAAACTACATAGCTTCCGTCAGACGGGAGAGAGCCTCCGCATCAGGTATGTTTATTTTCCTTATCATTGATATCTTTTTGGCTTGTGAAGCCATTTGTTCTGGATGGGTTTTAGATTCTGCTTGTCCGACTCACATCTGCAATTCATTGCAGGGGTGAGGGTCAGTAGGATGTTAAATCCAGGCAAGATGCAGCTGCGTTTTAGGAATGGATATTCTTTATGTGCAGTAGCCGTTGGCGAATATGAGATTCGTCTATCCAGAGGCAGCATCATTTTGACAGATTGGGTTTTTGTGTCTGATTGTGTAGCTAATATTATCTCCCTCTTTGTATTAGATATAAAAGAATATCATGTACATATTAAGAATCGTTCTATGTATATATATATGATATGAATGATGATTTGTTACACAAATGTTCAAATTCGCAAGGTCATTATATTTTGCATGCCATTAGAGATGTTTATAAAATTGGGGATAATAAACGTAAAAGATGTGAAATAATTGATACTGAATCGTGGCATATGCGGTTAAGAATGGTTTGATTGAGAATCTAACCATACAACCCTTTCCAACTTGTGAATCTTGTATTCATGGTAAAATGACCAAAGCCCCATTTACTGGTGTTGGACATCGGGCCACAGACTTATTGGAACTCGTACATAGTGATGTATGTGGTTCTATAAGTCAAACTACTCATAGTGGTTTTTCTTACTTCGTAACATTTACCGATGATTTATCACGGTATGGTTATGTTTATTTGATGAAACATAAATAAAAAACCTTTGAAAAGTTCAAAGAATTTCGAAATGAAGTAGAAAAACAAACTGGTAAATTCATCAAATGCCTTCGATCAGATCGAGACGGTGAATATATGAGTAGTGAATTTACTGAGTATCTTAAAGAGAAATAGATTCTTACTCAATATACTCCTCCGGGTACTCCACATCACAATGGAGTGTCTAAAAGGAGAAATCGGATTTTATAAGATATGGTCCGATCTATGTTGAGTTTTACAGATTTACCTTACTTTTTGTGGGGGTATGCTCTTCTGACTGCTAAGTATTTGCTGAATAGGGTTCCTTTTAAAGTTTTTTATACTACTCCATATGAGATATGAGTTGGTAGGAAACCGAACCTTAATTATATTAGGGTTTGGGGCGGTCCAAAAATTTATTGCGATATTTTATATCGTACCGCAAGTGTACGGTGTCAAGTTTTAGTAAAGAGAAGTTAAGAGTGTCGAACCCATATGGATTGTGTTGAACTCACATTAAGTACTACAATTGATAATCCTAACTTTATTTAGAAGATAAATAATAAAGATTTTAATTAAATAAATAAGATATAAAAATAATTAGATAGGAGGAACTAATACGATAAAGATTCTAGAGTCTGATTTCACCTAGCTATCCCCTATGTATTTGTCATGCCAATTAATCTTTGTTCAGTTGTATTGTTTATAAGTCAAGAATCCTACAATATTCACTCCCTCTCTCGAGCAATAGTGAAAAGATCATCAATTACAGACTTCGATATCCCTATAAAAATCTAGTAATTAACAACTCATTACGCTTTGTGATTCCATGTTAACGACTTCGAACTATAGATTCTCCCGAACTCTATAAAACTCCTAGGTTATATTCTCTAGATCCTATTCAAAATTCATCTCTCCTGAGCGATATATTCTAAACATTCATCATCGTTATTTGTGGCCAGCAAACAATAAGCAGTAAACACGAGAGAATATAAATAAACTTAATAAAACTTCATAACAATAATGACAAACAATACAAATGTTCAAGCATCAGCTCCATCATTCTCCATAATTAAGGAGTTAGTTCATGACTAAAGATAAAAATAATAAGAACATGTCATGAATCTAATGGAAATCATTAGAGTTCTAAGAAAGAAACTAGAAGATAAAATCTGAATTGAATCTCTTCCTCTTCGGACGTCACCGCCTTCGTTTCCTCTTGTCGCTCTTCAATCCTCCTCTTTGGATCTCTATAAAAATAAGTGTTTTGTGTTTTGTGATGTGTATTAGCCTCCTCCCTTTGGTCTTGGACAAACTTATGTATTTATAATAAAGTCTTGGAGTCCTTGTGCATCTAAAACCCTAAAAATTGATGTTTTTGGGATCTGCGGGGCGCCGCGGCGCCAAAGCTGCGGGAAATTACTATGAGTTTGTTGACGAGACGTTGCGGCGCCCAAAGAGTGGCGCGAATGTTGGTGGTGAGTAGGGATAGCAATTTTACCCACAAACCCGCAAACCCGTAAAAACCTGCCCGCAATGGGTAGGATTTGGTAAATATATTAGTGGGTGCGGTGCGGGTTTGGTAATTTAAAGCAGAACCCGCTGCGGGTGCGGTGCAGGTTTGGTATTTAAGAAAAAAATGCGGGTATCCACTGCGGGTATCCGCATACCCGCAATATTATTTTTTATTAATTAATATTTTTAGGACAATATAAAAGAACCTTCATATAAAAACAACTAACAAAACCTAAACCTAAAACACTAATCAACAGTTCCACACTCCCACTCAGCCGCAGCCCGCAACCTGCCCAACTGAAGATTTTTTGCATGACTATTATTGTTTTTTTTTAATCACATTTGTTAATAAAATTATAATGCAAAAATTTGGATTAAGTTCACATAATTTGAAACAGGAGAGGAGCAAAATAAGCTAGTGTTTGTTGCAACTTCAGTAGCTTTCCTGCTTCTTCATTACACTTACACCACTTGAGTATTGTAAGCATCACTTTCATTACACTTAGCATAAAAAATATGACCAAATGTTGGTGATTACTTTTTAGCTTATTGTCGATTGAGTTGACTAATTTAGATCATTATAATTATGAATGGAAGAACTCGTTTTAATTATGTTTATATGAAAAAATAAACATATGGTACTGAGTCTTTCATACATTATGTTATCTATGTACTGTATATACATACATTTAGACCCGCCCGGCGGTTCGGTTCCGATTCGGAACCGAACCGAACCGGACCGGGAACCGGCCGAAACCGAACCGGTCGGTTCCGGTTCCCTTTTGGTTTTTTTTTTTTTAATAATAAATTTTAAAAAATAGAAAAAAAAAATTCTATAATCGTAATGTTTTTTCAAACTATCAGATCATTTTTATAGAATTATATTTTTATAAAATTCTTTTAACATATAATCCTTTTTATAGCCAACTCTTGGCTAGTGTTTTCTTCATATAAGCGATGTGGGATATTTGTTACTTGGCTATTGTGTCCCACATCGCTTATATAAAGAAGTCAGTAACCAAGAGTTGGTTATAAAAAGGAGATTTTTAAACCTCCTTAAAAATTGACTATTGTGCTCAAGGTTGCAATTTTAAACCTCATTATTATTAATAATAATAATTGAGATTTACTTGTGGAACCTTACGGTTCCAAGTAAATAAATTTTTTTTTTTTTTTACTTTCGGTTCCAACCGGAACCGTACGGTTCCGGTTGGAATCGCTGGCATCATTCGGTTCCAACCAGTTCGGTCAGGGTGAGAACCCTAACCGAACCGGTTAGGTTCCAGTTCGGTTCCGGAACCTGAAACCGTCCGGTTCCAACCGGTTCGGTTATGGTTCGATTCCGGTTCCGAACCGGAACCTTGGTCGGGTCTACATACATTGCATGTTGTATATGTCAAATGAAAAACAAATGTGAAAACTACAGCTAGCAATTAAAAATAAATTATTTAATTAAAAAAATTATATTATTAAGAACACAAAGTAATTCAATATTTTAAAAACCCGCAAAAAATCCATTGGGTACCATTACGGGTTTGGTAATTTATTTTTATATGCGGTGTGGGTTCGGTAATGAAAATTAAAACCCGCAACGGGTATGGTGCGGGTTTGATAATTTATTTACATATGCGGGTGCGGGTTTGGTAATGGAAAACCCGCACCATACCCTACCCACTGCCATGGTGAGAATGTTGTCTTCAAAAAGAAAGATATAAGAAATTACTTGAAAAAAAAATAATGAAATGATTAAAGGTAATGATATTCAATCTTTGCTCAATTATTTAAAACGTAGACAAGATGAGGATCTTTGTTTTGTTTTCTTTATTCAGTGCAAGTTTATTTGTATAATCACATGAAAAATATTTTTATATTTTGGAGAGACAATAGGTCAAAGATAGATTATGATTGCTTCAGTGATGTTGTTTGCTTTGGAACTACCTACATTCAGAACTAATAAATATAATTTTTAATATGTGCTTAATTTGACAAAATTTGAAGGAGGCTCCACAAATTCTATCAACATGCCTATTTTTAAATAGTCGCCCATTTGCATCACACAAAGCCATTGGTATTGTAAACAATATCAAGCAAGCAGTTCAATTTCTTGCCGCTTCCATGGCCATTCAACGGCAGTGCTATGTATTACTTTGAAGTGATGATCATGTATTTAGCAGTAATATATTGTAGTTCGTAATATTATTTCAAATTTACTCCTAAATAAAAAAAAAATAAAAAAAAAATAAAAAAAACATATCATAATATTATGAAAAGTGTTTATACAAGAGAACCCACTTATTATGAACACCAAATAAATAAATTTTAAAAAAAATTTACAGCCATGAAAAGAAACCCAAAGAGCTCCTAAAAAATACAAAAAAAAATTAAATTAAATCTAAAAATCCTAAAACAAGAAAGAAATAAAGTTTTTGGTCAAAACTACAACCAACTCTCTCAAAAAAATAAATAAATAAATAAATAAAGGGTCAAAAAATTGTACCTAAAAAGTGAAAATAAGATCCCCACAACCATAAAACCATCATAAAAAATCACGCATCACCACCATCATGATTATTGATGCACATTAACGCAAGGAGAAGCAGTGAATCAGATCCCAGCGACGCGCCTCCGCGTGTTAGAAACGGCGCTCATCCAAAACAACCGGCGATCTACAAAGCGGGCAGTTAAAATTGAGATGATGAAGCCATCCATCAAAGCAATCCTTATGAAACACGTGGCGGCAATCGAGCTTCCTAATCAGCTCCCCATCTCGTAGCGCGCACAGGCACACCATGCAATCATTACAAGAATCATCATCATCATTATTTTATTATTATTATTATTATTATTATTATTATATTTATAAGAAAATTCCCGGTTGTTGTTAAGCTGTTCGACGAGGACTACGAGGCTAGCGAGACCCGCCCGACGTGGGGGCCGGCCGGGTTGATGTGAACCGGGTCGAATCGGGTCATGCCAATGGAGTGGAGGATGGTGAAGAGTAGGGAGCGGAGGTTGCCAAAGCAGTTGGCGATGAGGGAGACGAGAAGGAGTGGGAGGGAATCGGACGACAAGTCAATCAGCTGGCCGTGGAGTCCCATGGCTGTCGTTTGATTTATTTTTTTCGGGGTTTTGGGATTTTGAGGGTGTCCAGCTCTCTTATAGATAGATAGATAAATAGATTTTGAAGACAAGACAGGGGAGGAGGGGGTTGTGTGATAATTGGAGGAGGGCTGCGAAAAGAGAGGAGATTTTGCGGGCATGTGTATGGTGTTGTGTTTTGTGGTGGGACCTATATGAAAGCCCAATGATATTTGTTTTAGATTTGATGATAAATGTTTTAATATCTGATAATTATGTCTTAAGTTTGAATTAATGATGTATTTTTTATAAAATTTTAAGATAATCGAGAATTTTTATTTATTTCGTTTAAATTCAAATTGAATAATTTGTTAACGAAATTTTCTAACATTTTAAAAATATATATTAAGAGATGAGTAGTGGCATTTACTATTTTTTTTCAAAGTTGGTAGTAAATGTATGATGCTTCCGTTATAAGTATAGCTTGAGACTTAACCATTACATTAGCCACCATCTTCTACTATTTTTTTAAATAAAAATAAAAATAATATGAGAGATTTTAATTTTAATTTTAATTTTAATTTTTAAATAAATGAAACTCACATTAAACTTAGAACAAATGAAAATTTGATATCAAAGACCTCTAGTAAAGTCATTATTAACTTTGAAATTACAAGTCTTGAAAAATCAGAGATATCTACTCTATTAATGACAGAGATTTGGCTTAATTATATAAACTTTTTGGAATTTGATTTAAAATTTTAGAAGAAACTTTTACTGTTGTAAAATCTTGTGCAATGTCTTTTTTTAACAATTTTTAATAAGGTTTATGATGTGATTTAAAGAATTTAGAAAGGAACTTTTGATAATTTTAAAATAAATAAATTTTGTACCATGGCCTCAATGTTTCATCTTGTACATATATTTTAATAACATATTTTATAATTTGTGATCAAGTGTGTTAGTTTTTTAATGTGTATTTCAAGGACACTTTATTTATAATATTCAAGTGAATAATGGACATAAGCAATATTTGAATATAATTGTTTTCTTCAAAAATAATATATGAACTTGTGTCATTACCAATTTCTTTTGTGATAACTTGTCAGTGGATCTTGTTCATATGGAGCAAATTAGCCCTTTTCAAACAATAAGAGGTGAGGGCACATCAAAATGGAATCACAAGTGTTAAGCAAAAACTTTTACAAGTTCAATTGTTGCCTTACATTGTGATCATCCATGTGATGAAACTTTTGCCACCTATGTTTAAACATTTTTTTTTTTAAATCGTTGGAAATTTCATCGTCAAACCATCTCTTACAGGCTTAAGTAAATTAGGTAAAACCCCTGATTGTCTCAGACTCTTACTAGAAACGCACTCATTGGATTCGAACTCATAACTTCAATGTGAGATCATAAACCCTACACCACCAAACTACGTCAATTGAGAACACCTAATTTGATTCCACCCAACACTGATTAGCATAACATGGGTGATTTTATTGCTACTGCCTGCTATCTTTTAACAATAATTTTAGAAAATTAAATCAATAGATAAATTATATTGGTAACAACATTTGAACAATAAAACGTGCTCATATTTTATTAGTTTAAACTTATCGATCAAATGAACAGATAAAGAATAATAAAGCATTGTAAAAATGAACCCATGATTTTCTTTATTAATTTTTGGAAATTTTATAAAAATAATCCATTACCTTTTGTAAATTATAGAAATGACTTTTTATAATTTAACAACCAAACACATCACTTTTGGACCAAACTATCCTATCCTAAACTTCAACATCTCTCAAACTGATCATCATGTATGTAATTTGGACTGCAACGATAACCCAAATATAATTTTTATGTTTTTCCTCTTCAAGATTGGAAATTAGCTATTTTCGCCTGATTTTAGTCATTTTTTCATTCTATTAACTCATAATAAACATTTTTCATTATAATAAATCTACAAAACGATTCTTTGAAAACTCACCTAAAGCAACACTCAAATACATAGAGAAGGTAGAAGAGAGAAGGGTAATTTTTAGAAACCTCCCCTGAGGTTTGAGATATTTTCAAGTAGATAGAAAATATGACATAATTAGCAAACACCTCCCTTGCCGTTGCCGTCAGTTAATGTTCTAGTTTTTTTTTTTTTTATTACAATACAACTCTACAGATATATAATCTGAAATCTACTGGAATATTGAATACAAACATATATAGCACATCCAATTAATGTTCTAGTTGACTGTCAATTGACTATGAAAGCTCTAAATTTCCGTTGGTGATAGAATCGAGAGTGTTAGCTTCAAAACAATTGCAAATTGATCCATTTCTAAAAATTAATTAAGAGAGACAAAACTGATCCATTCCTAAAAACAAATAAGAGAAACAATCAAACACAATAACATTGCAAAGACGATAATAAAAAATTTGTATTATGTCATTTGGGTAATATCGATTGAGATTTTTTTCTTAAAAAAACCATCAATAAACAAACGAGAGAAATTTTAATTTCATCTGTGTCTTATTTGATTCCATGTGAAGCTGTTTGCTTTTGTAAAACGAGAGAAATTTGTATTCCATCTATTTTTTTATTTAAATAGAATAATCTTTTGTATCTACTTGAAGTAGCCTCAAACCTCGGAGGAGGTTTCTAAAAATTACCTTAAAAGAAAAATTAGGATTGTGTAGTGAAATATTCGATTTAAATGAAATAAGAAGTTTGTAGAGGTATTTCACTATTTTGTATATTTGGTTAATAAAATAAGAAAAATAAAAATGAGTTATTCTTATTACTTACTGGATTATTTTCCTAAATTTGTATCTTTATTTATATAAATTAGTAACGGTGATAATTTGATATTGCTTTTCATTTATCATCCCTCAAAACGTCCAAAAGAATGGTTGAGGTATGGTCAATTCAAGGGAGGTCACTCCCAGATGTAGTTCGAGGAAGAGTCTGACACACAGACAGAAACGATAAGTTTGAGTTCAAAATTTTATTTAAAATTAAGATTTAAAATCTAATAAAATTTTAATTTTAAAAATATATAATATAATTATTTTTTTTTATCGATGATAATGATCATATAAAAAAATCACTTAAAATTCTATCAAATTTAAGAAAATTCAAGACTAGTCCATATCACTCCTCTGCCTCAAGAAAGGTTGTGGGACACTTGCCTCACAGCATATGGGTATGTTTACTATGGTCCATAACCCCATAAAGACACTTATTCAGACATGTGGAGGGCAGCTTATGACTACTTGGGGATAAAAAACAAAACAAGATCTTTATAAATGTGGTGGGCACTGGCAACATGCAAGTCGATTGATTTGATTTGATCCATTGATGCTAAAATGTTTTCATGTGTTAAAAATGATAACAAACAAATATTTACTGGCGTGGAGCGCTAGTGGCCTCACTTTCTTTAGGTCACTATCCGTTTCTATGAAAACGAATAACAAATTTTTAGCCAAACCATATATAATCAAAAGTGTTTCAATATTGTTGATGGGGATTTCCGCGGTTAAAAGTTTCTGAACAGTTCGATAAGGGTAAAAAAGGAAGTTCCACTCATCCGGAGGACCAGGGGTCGGAAGATAGGTGTCACTCTTCAACCCCACATGGAGTCTAGACACAGTCCCTCAGATTTGACCGACCAGAGGACACAACATGATTCAGTCTTAAAGACCGACAACATCAGAACCGAGACCGACCACAATAGTCCAGTAGCTCGGTTCAGTTCTACCTTCTCCCAGGATCGAGATAGTGAGCTCGGGTATTTTAGGTCAGGTCGGAATGGCTGGGGCAGTTCAGCTCGATGTATGACCGACCTCTAGAAGACCGACGTGGGATCAGAGCAGTTAGATTTTTCCCTCCAAAACTCTCACGTTCAAAATTCGGCAGGCTGTCACCATTAATGAAAAGGTCTGACAATGTACTTTTACTGCGTGATGTGATAGGAATTCAAAGGGTAAGTTTTACTTTCGGCGATGACAGTTTGGGGAAGGGAACCTGTCAAATCATCGGAAATCCGCAGACCTGCAGAGCTGGCGTCACAAAGATATGACAACAGTGTTGGATATCCAGTAGTATATAAGGAAATGTTGATCACATTTGTAAAGGTTACGAAATTTTCCATTTGAGAACCATTTGTAAAAAATATTGTAAGAGAACAACCTGCTCGGTTTCTTTAGACCTTCACTAAAACAGGTCGGCCGAGCTCGGTTAGGTAATAAAAAGAACCCCTCACCCCACTTTGTGACCGTGGACGTAGGCTGGTTGAGCTCCGTCGAACCACGTTAAACATTTTCTTTTCGATTTCTTGTGTGTATCTTATCTTTTGCCAAATTTGCCTTTGGCCTCTCCATAACCCAACAAATTCAAAGTTGATGGAAGGTTGTCTCGGGAGGGTTATCTCGAAACTACCCCTGTGACGAAAATCATATGTCAACAGTTGGCGCCGTCTGTGGGGAAATAGCAAAAAGCAACTAGCGTGGTAAGACGATGGCGGAAGATGAGAACCATAGGTCATCGGAGAGTTCAACAATGGAATGGATGGGAAAATGGAGGAAAGCATGCGAAAGGATATGGAGGAGAACCAGACACTCATGAAGGCCATGTTGGAGAAGCTGGAAAGGCTGGAAAAGGCTAATAATGAAGGGTTGGAGGCTGGTCCCAGTCGGAGGAGAAATGAGATAGCTGAAGGGAAAATGGTGGTAAACCTAAGCGGTGATGATGAATCCGGGAGAAAGGAGCCACATAGGGTGAGGTCAGTGGTGATAGCGAGAGCCCCGCCAGTGGAAAGAATGTGGGGGGAAGAAGAAGAGAGACGAACGTTAAAACTTCAAGTAATAGCCCACGCTCCAAGAATGGAGAAGATATGAGATATGGGAGAGGGGAGCGAGAGGTACCTAGCCATGACACACGTCGTGTTCAGGGCAGCAGACGTGAGGATGTTCGGGGGAAGCAACATGATGATACTGATAATCATATGAAAGCATGGTTTAGAAAGGAAATGAAAAAGTGAGAGGAAAACTTAAAAGCAGGAAAATGGGATGGCCAGGACGGGGAGATGGCATCTCCCTTTGCGGAAGAAATCCTGTTAGCAGAGTTTCCTAGGCAGTTCACAATGCCGTCTATAAATTCATACATGGGGCACACCGATCCTAAGTCTCACATTGAGAGTTTTGTCTTGTTAATGGAATTACATGGAATTGTGTGAGAAGCCATCTGCATGGTGTTTCCTTTAACCCTGGGCGGGCCTGCGATCTTGTGGTTTAGAAGTCTAACCCCAGGAAGCATTAACAATTTCTCTCAACTTAGGAAGTCTTTTATCCGGCACTTCAAAGGAGCGTGTGTCCTAAAGAATACGGTGGGGGAGCTAATACTGATGAAACATGGGGATGATGAGCCCCTGAAGAGCTTTATTGAAAGATACCACAGCATGGTGCTCGAGGTCGGGGCCTATGAGTCAACGGAGGCTCTGGAAAGTCTCAAGAGGGCCCTAAAGGTCGGGAGATGTGGACTCACTTGAGGGTCCAGGACATACCAGACTATGCCATTGCTCTGGAGTTGGCTAGAAAGTTTGTTTTGATGGAGGAAGAGGAGAAGACGCCCCGAAGGAGGGGCTCAGAAGGACAAAATGCAGAGGTCGGAGATGCCACAGAGGCCGGATAGAGAGTTGAGGAATCCTCCTCCCAGACAAAGGGAGTTCAGGCCGGTGCCTCCCAGTAATATGCCACAAGAGAGGAAAGCTCGGGTACAAGTAAATCATGTGGCCGGATGAGCAGGGTATACACCTTTGAACAAGCCGATGGCTCAGATCGTGAAGGAAATTCAAGGTATGGGCCTCTTGATGGAGCCCGATCTGAGAAAGTATCCGATGGAAAAGAAGAATGAGAAGCATTATTGTGTGCATCATAACATGAGGGGACACTCGGCTGAAGGTTGTAGGGACCTGCGAGAGCATATGGAAAATCTAACACAGAACTGCTATCTAAATGAGTACATTGACCAGGGGGCCATGGCGGCTCGGAAACGGTAAGGGCATAGACAGATGTATACCATCACCGGTGGAAGGACACTGGCCGGAGACTCAAATCGGTCAAGAAAGAATTACTGCAGGATCCAAGGATCAGAGTTAATGTCGGTGGGGCAGGCCCAGAGCATGCAGAGAGATCGGTCGGTCCCTATAATGTTCACTGATGAGGATGCACATGAGGTGAATTTTCCGCATGACGATGCGCTAATAATTAAGGCGGTGATAGAAAGAGCTGAAGTGGACAAGATCTTGGTGGATCCTGGGAGTGTGGTCGACATAATCACCAAGGAAGCCCTGGACGGATTGGGGATAGAATATGCTGCAATGACCCAGGACGGGACACCCTTGTACAAGTTTGGGGGAGCAGCAGTCGTCCCTTTCGGCAGAATATAGTTGGCCATGACAGTCGGAACTTCCCCACGCACCCGGATAATTATGATAGACTTTACAATGGTGAACTGCATGAGCAGTTACCAGGTCATTGTGGGCCAGCCTTTCATGATGAAGACGAAGGCCGCCATGTCGTGTTACTACTTGAAGCTGAAGTTTCCCACCCGGGCTGAGATCGAGATTGTATGTGGAAATTAGAAGGTAGCCCAGAGTTACTTTGCCACTGTTTCAAAAGAGACTCTCTGTATCGAGAAGGGTAGTCGGAAGAAGAGGAGAATGAATGAGGAGGAATAGGAGGAATATGAGGAATCTCCAGATGCACGATCCAAGAAGTTTGCCCGATTGGGGGCAGCCAAGAGCTGGAGTCAGTGGAACTCTTTGGCCCAGGGAAAGTCATTAAGGTATGAGCGGGTTTAGAAGAAAACCTGAAGCATGATCTCCTAAAGCTTTTAGAGCAGTATGCATATATTTTTGCTTGGGGGCATAGTGACATGCCCGGGATAGACCCCAAGTTCGTCAGCCACCATTTAGCAGTGGATCCGACTCATAAGCCGGTCAAGCAAAAAATAAGAATATTCAACCAGGAGCGCTGTGAGGCGGTAGCTAACGAGGTGGAGGGATTGTTAAAGGCTGGATTCATCAGAGAGGTAAAATACCCGGAGTGGGTCTCGAATGTGGTTTTAGTAAAGAAACCTAGTGGGAAGTGGAGGATATGTGTGGACTTCCCAGACCTTAATAAGGCTTGCCCAAAAGATAGTTTCACACTCTCGAAAGTAGATCAACTGGAGGATTCAACTGCATGTCATGGACTGCTCAGTTTCATGGATGCCTTTTCGGGATATAACCAGGTAAAAATACATCCCGGGGATGAAGAAAAGACGTCTTTCATCATGGATCGGGGGTTGTACAGTTATAAGGTGATGTCTTTCGGCTTGAAGAATGCATGGGCCACATTTCAAAGGTTGGTAAACAAAGTCTTTAAGCCTCTCTTCGGCAAAACCATGCAAGTGTATGTTGATGACATGATAACGATGACCATAGAACCGGATGGACATTTGGCCGACCTCTCGGAAAATTTTGAGCTGGTGAGAAAGCATGGCATGAGGCTGAACCTAGAGAAGTGTGCATTCGGTGTAGCATCCAGAAAGTTTCCGGGGTACATGGTAAGTGCGCGAGGAATAGAGGCTAACCTGTAGAAAATCCAAGCAATTCTGGATTTGAAATCTCTCAGGACAGTCAAAGAGGTGCAGAGCTTGACGGGCCAAGTGGCTGCACTAAACTGGTTCATATCCCGTGCAACCGACAAATGTCACCCATTTTTCAAGTTGGTTAAGAAGATTAAGAAGGATGTCATCTGGACGGCAGAATGCGAGGAATCCTTCATGCAGCTTAAGCAGTACTTAACCAAGCCCCCGCCTTTGGCAAAACTGATCTCGGGTGAGACTTTGTTCTTGTATATAGCTGTTTCTAAATATGCTGTGAGCTCAGTGCTAGTGCAAGAGGCCAATAAGATCCAAAGGCCGGTTTATTACATTAGCAAAGCCCTGTTGAATGCTGAGATAAGATATCTGGTTCATGAACTAGTGGCACTGTCCTTAGTCACGGCTGCCAGAAAGCTGCGACCTTACTTTCAAGCTCATCATATCGGTGTATATATCGACCACCCCTTGAGGCATATCCTACATAAGCCAGAGGTCTCGGGCTGGTTAGTAAAGTGGTCGGTGGAGCTAAGTGAGCATAACATATCTTATTTGCCGAGAGTAGCGGTAAAAGGGCAGGCTCTAGCAGGTTTTATGGTCGAGTTTACTGGGCCCCAGATTTTAAAAATTTCAGAGACTATGTGGGAGTTGTCTGTGGACGGTTTTGTTAGTTCGTAAGGTTGTGGGGCCGAGGTCGTTTTACGGAGTAGTGAAGGCGAAAAGATGGTATATGCCTTGAGATTTTCTTTCGAGGCCACCAATAATGAAGCGGAATATGAGGCCATTTTGACAGGATTGAGGTTGTACACGGCAGTGGGCATCCGAGATGTGATCGTGAAGAGTGACTCCCAGCTGGCCATCCAGCAGCTGATGGGTGAATTTCAGGCTAGAGAGCCTAACATGGCGGCCTATATGGCCAAGGTAAAGAATTTGGCCGGAGAAATGGGTAATGTGCAGTTCAAGCAGGTTGGTCGGGAAAGTAACCATCAGACAGAATCATTAGCCCGGCTGGCATCCTCCATTAAATCGGAGAAGCCCATAACCATCCATTTGATTTGTCTGCAGGAAAGAAGTATTGGTAAATCAGAGGTAATGGAAGTAGAGGTAAGAGATGAGGCCTCGTGGATGGACCCAATCAAGAAATACTTGGAGACTTGGGAGATGCCTAAAGACAGGAAGGAAGGAAGAAAGCTGAGGTACCGAAGCTCCAAATTTTGTCTGATATAAGGAGTATTATACCGAAGGGGGTATGTTGTGCCGCTTTTGAGATGCCTCGCAGCAGAGGAGGCCGATTACGTGCTCAGATAAATTCACGGAGACATTTGTGGAAGTCACGTCGGGGGGGCAATCCATTGTGTATAAGGAGTTGAGACATGGATTCTACTGGCCGACCATGCACCATGATGGGATGAAGGTGGCACGGAAGTGTGAGGGATGCCAGAAGAATGCGAACTTTCATCATCAGCCGGCAGAGCAGCTAACTTCACTAATTAGTCCCTAGCCGTTCGCCCAGTGGGGGCTAGATATCATCGGGCCGATGCCAGCAGGGCGATGACAAGCCAAGTATGCCATTATTGCCATTGACTATTTCACCAAGTGGGTAGAGGCCGAACCTCTGTCTACAATCACAGAGAAGAGGGCAACAGACTTCGTAAAGAAGAATATCATCTGCCGATTTGAACTCCTCGGGCCATCATCACCGACAATGGGAAACAGTTTGACAGTAAAAATTTCAGGAAGCTATGTGAAGACCTTCAAATCACCTTGAGATTCGCTTCACCTGCTCATCCCAAGTCCAACGAGTAGGTAGAGGCTACAAACAAAACAATCAAGGCAAATTTGAAGGCCCGACTCGGATCTTGTAAGGGAATGTGGGTCGAAGAATTACCAGAAGTATTGTGGGCGCACCGGACGACCCACAAGACTCCACGGGAGAAATCCCATTTTCTTTGGCTTACGGGTGCAAGGCGGTAATTCCAGCAGAGATATGGATGATCACCCACCGGGTCCGGCATTTTGAGGCTGAACAGAATGAAGAGCTTATCAGAAATCATCTTGATCTGGTCGAATAAAAACGGGAGAAGTCAGCTATGAAAGCAGCTGTCTGTCAACAGAGGATGGCTTGCTTCTACAATAAGAAGGTTCAGATTCTATCATTCCTCCCTGGAGATTTGGTTTGGAGGAGGTTCACTTTGAATACCAGAAGACATGAGGAAGGTTCATTGGGCGCCAAGTGGGAAGGGCCATATAGAGTGATGGAGATAGTAAGACCGGGTGCCTATCTTTTAAAGAAATTGGACGGTACCCGGCTCAAGAAGCCTTGGAACGCCGAGATGTTGATGAGGTACTTTCAGTAGCCTTTCTTCTTTGAACCACAAAGTGAATAGATGAGTTGTAATAGCCAGAACTAGAAAACCTTTGTAACCTCTCTTGAAATGACCCACCAAGAGTTGTAAGAATGGCAGTAGGTCTCATGAATATGAACATGATTTTCTCTCTATGAATTAAAAAACTCGTCCACTTTACTTGTTGTTTAATTAAGTCCGAAAATCGTGTTCAATATTCTTGGGATGTACTCGATGCGAATAGGTGATCGGTAACTGGGAATGACACCAAGTCCATGGCACGCCAAACCCTGGGTGTCATTATCAAACCCTCGGGTGGAAATGTTCCGACTTGGCTCTTTTCACTTTTGAGGATCCTGAACGCATCAAGGGATGTGGCACATGTGGGAAACGCGTGAACCCCTCGTGGCACGCCAATCCCGGGTGTCATTATCAAACCCCCGAGGCTGGAGCGTTACTACCACATGGCTCGCATTTTTTAGGAATAGCTCGGGTAAATCGGGCCCGGAGATGTTTCTTCCCCTGCAGGTCGGCTGGTGAATCTCGTTGAAGACTATCAGAGAGTATGGCATGGGGATGGCTTAATTGCCTCCATGACCATCATGCTCCTAGGTAAACCGGACCCAGATAGGTTTCTTCCCCTACGAGTCGGCTGGTGAGTCCCGTTGAGAACCATCAGACCACCTGGCTTGGGTATGGCTGAATGGCGCCATTGATTGCAGGAGTCTCGGGTAAACCGGAGCCAGAGAGGTTTCTCCCCCTGCGAGTCGGCTGGTGAGTCCCACTAAGAACCACCCAGGGAGGGCACACACGGGGTGTCTTCCTCCCCCGTGGGGATTTGCCTGACCGCCCCGGATCGGAGTATCCGTAGCCTAGTTAGCCGGGACACTGAATTGTAAGGTTCAGAATTGTATTTAGGGAGGCCTCGGGCAGGACGCTGCCTCGGAGTACCTGAATTGTTATTTTTACTTCTTGATTTTGTGTGGAGTATGTTCTAAGTCACCTCCATTTTTGTTAACTTTACATTGTTCTATTTTTTATTTTTCGCCGATACCTGGCAAGGAGACGCCCACGCCAGGATCCGCAGAGCCTCAGAGGTTGAAGATTTTCTCTCGTGTAAGTCTCAAATGTTCCACCTGCTCGGGGGTGGACTCGTTCCGCCGATGTAATATTCCACCAGCTCGGGGCTAGATTCGTTCCGCCGAGTCTGTATTGTTCCACCAGCTCGGGGCTGGATTCTTTCCGCCGAGTCTTTATTGTTTCACCTGCTCGGGGCTGGACTCATTCTGCCGAGTCTTTATTGTTCCACCTGCTCAGGGCTGGACTCGTTCCGCCGATGCAATATTCCACCAGCTCAGGGCTGGATTCGTTCCGCCGAGTCTGTAGTGTTCCACCAGCTCGGGGCTGGATTCGTTCTGCCGAGTCTATATTTTTCCACCAACTCGGGGCTGGATTCGTTCCGTCGAGTCTTTATTGTTCCACATGCTCGGGGCTGGACACGTTTCGCCGATGTAATATTCCACCAGCTCGGGGCTGGATTCGTTCCGCCGAGTCTATATTGTTCCACCAACTCATGGCTGGATTCGTTTCGCCGAGTCTTTATTGTTCCACCAGATCGGGGATGAATTCGTTCCGCCGAGTCCGTATTGTTCCACCAACTCGGGGCTGGATTCATTCCGTCGAGATTACTGGTCTCTCCCACCTCGGGTTCGGATTACGTCCCACCGAGTGCCTGATTATGGTTTGAGGACAGACCGTACGAAGACACTAAGGGCGATCTGGGTTGGCACTAAGGTAGTTTTTTATACAAATCCGAGGATCAGCTGCCTGACGATTGTTCGAAACACTTCTGATTTTTGTAATTCCGGCACCAACTCATATGCGCGTTGGAACCGAGAACTATGGGACGTATGTTGATGGGGATTTATGCGGCTAAAAGTTTCTGAACAGTTCGATAATGGCAAATAAGGAAGTTCCACTCATCCGGAGGACCAGAGGTCATAAGATAGGTGTCGCTCTTCAACCCGACATGGAGTCCGGACACAGTCCCATAGATTTGACCGACCAGAGGACACAATATGATCCAGTCCTAAAGGCGAATAACATCAGAGCCGAGACCGACCACAATAGTCCAGTAGCTCAGTTAAGTTCTACCTTCTCCCATGATCGGGATAGTGAGCTCGGGTATTTTAGGTCAGGTCGAAATGGATGGGGCAGTTCAACTCGATGTATGACTGACCTCTAGAAGACCGACGTGGGATCAGAGCAGTTAGATTTTTCCCTCCAAAACTCTCACGTTCTAAATTCGACAGGCTGTCACCATTAATGAAAAGGTCTGACAATGTACTTTTACTACGTGATGTGACAGAAATTCAAAGGGTAGGTTTTACTTTCGGCGATGGCAGTTTGGGGAAGGGAACCTGTCAAATCGCCGGAAATTCGCAGACCTGCAGGGCTGGTGTCACAAAGATATGACAACAGTGTTGGATATCCAGTAGTATATAAGGAAAGGTTGATCACATTTGTAAAGGTTACGAAATTTTCCATTTGAGAACCATTTGTAAAAAAATATTGTAAGAGAACAACCTGCTCGGTTTCTTTAGACCTTCACTAAAACAGGTCGGTCGAGCTCGGTTAGGTAATAAAAAGAACCCACACCCCACTTTGTGACCGTGGACGTAGGCTGGTTGAGCTCCGCCGAACCACGTTAAATATTTTCTTTTCGATTTCTTGTGTGTATCTTATATTTTGCCAAATTTACCTTTGGCATCTCCATAACCAAACAAATTCAAGGTTGAAGGAAGGTTGTCTCGGGAGGGTTATCTTGAAACTACCACTGGGATGAAAATCATCCGTCAACAAATATCATTCAAGGAAAATGTAAAAGCGATAAGTTCCAAGTCAGTGATGCCATGTGTGACATTTCCCACGTCGCATATGTTAGCGTCATTGCACTTGATGGAGGATTTTGATGATGCAACACTAGTGGTTTCGATGTGCATTCGCGAGCATTAAAAAAAAGATGTCGAATCAAATGGATGTGAAGACTCAAGCACCAAAAGAAGAAATTAAGTGAAGTCTTATAACTTATGACTCTCAATGTAAGTGAGTCAATAATTCAAACACTCTAAGCTCATAGGCACTTATGCACATTTATATAGATGTATTAGGGTCATATGCAAAATATTTTTAAATCTTCGAATCCTGAATTTATGCACTGAGACCGGCATACCAGTCTCTAATATCGGTATATCGACGACCCTACTCTGCCTTGGGAAGTTTTGCATACTCTCTAGAACCGGACTACTCTATATCGGTCTACTATACCAGTCGGTCTCAATGTTAGTGAGTCAATAATTCAAGTACTTTAAGCTCATGAGACTTATACACATTCATATAGATACATTATGGTCATGTGCAAAATATTTTTAAATCTTCAAATCTTGAGTTTCTGCACTGAGACAGACATATTGGTCTCTAATACCGACATATCGGTAACTCTGCTCTATCTTGGGAAGTTTTGCATGCTCTTTAGAACCAGGCTACTTCAAACCGATATATCATACCGGTCAGTCTGGAATTTGCATAGTTACTGGGACCCAGACGGATCATACCAGTCCTCATACCGATTAGCTAACTGACATATTAGTCACCATACCAATCAGTAATTTGGTTGGTTTGTGATTTAATCTTCAACGGTTTTATTAATAAAGTCGTTTAAATTACTGGACCGGCATACCGGCCCCTATAAACTGGTCACATTCACTATATATTGAGCCCCAATTTCATTTTTGCCAACCTTTTGCACCTTCATACATTTTATTTCAAGGCAAAAACAGAGAGTTGACTTAAACCTTATTCATCATACACTCTCTTCATAATCAAGGCTTACACACTACACCTTCATATTATATTAGTGA
>SKCR01046365.1:0-40267 GCA_019454045.1 Zanthoxylum bungeanum
TGTAGTGGAGGCCAAGGCTCAACTTGTCGGAATCCATGAGCGAGTGAGAAGTGATATGGGGGGTAATCAACCTGCATCCTCAGTTTCAATCACTATACAAGGAGCCAAGCGTGTGGCTACTGCGACTAATCCCAATGCAGAGGATGCTGCAGAGCTTCTCAGGTGCAATTTTTTTTTTTTTTTTTAATACATATCTAAGGTGGTGATATTTTGTTCTTCTGTTTCCTCCCTATACCTTCAATTGCCGAGAGTTCAGTGAATGTCTGGATTGTGCCTAAAGGTTGTGGATGGTAGGCAGCAGTTGTTGAATCTTTTCTTGTGTTTACAGATCCCAAAGTAAAATTAAGGTTGCTTATTATGTACTAGGTGGGTGCTGACAAATTTGAGACGGGGAATTAGACAATTTCATTAGGCTTCCAGTTTGCCCCCATGAAAATCATGGGATCTCCAGTAATAAACTTAGTTCATGTGTTACTTTCTACCCTCCTTTTTTGTAAGTCTTTTTAATTTTTTACGTGGGCCCTGGAGTTCACTATCTGTCTGATGTTATAAATCTGTGTTGCATGTCTATCCACCTTGGGGACTAACTTCAGTCCGATCATGTTTCAGTTGTCTTGTTCATGGTGTAAATGAAGCTCATGCATTATCTATCTTGTAACATTCAATTTCCTCTGTAGGATGTGCTTGCAGTGTGGAATACCAAAGACATTCTCTAATGCATGTGGAATGGTTTGCCCAGTATGCAATGATCGCCCTCCTGCGGACATGAGCAACGAATCCAAAAAGAAAGGCTCTACCATCAAAGATAAGGAGAAGAGTAAAAGGATGAAGGGACAATCGTCTCATGCTTCTTGGAAAAGTGAAACAGAAATGCAGCTCCGGCAACAGTTTGATTAAACGAACTAAGTTGACATTGTTGGATTATATAGAAACAATTCCTGAACCTCAAGTGTTTAAATACTAAATATTACACTTAGTTGGCTTAACTCGTTTCTTTTTCACTCTTATTTCGGTCTTTGGTGGGGTAAGAAAATGTCAAACTAGTTTAACAAAAACAGAGCAGGCGAGAAGGGAATAAAAAAATAATTTTAAACTTTTTATTTTATTAATATAATTTTTAGGACATTTGTTATTCTTGTTCAGAGTGACTTTACACGATGGGAAAGAAAAAACAATAAGTATCAATCTCATACATACAAGAATAAAATAAAAAAAGAATTAATATGAATCCTAATTAATAATTAGTTGTCAAGTGGTAGCCAAATAATTTTTTTAGAGAAAAGGGATACTGTTGCTTTTTGGTTGTGCCCCTTATTTTTTTTTTTAAAAAAAATATTTTATAAATAATAAAATTAAAATATGTTACAAAATATTTGTTTCAAGTTTGATAATAATTTTTAATTTTAATGACTTAAATTTCAAGTTAATAGTTAAAAGTTTCAACTATTGATTTCATACCTATTTGGTTGGGGAAAAATCAGGCACAAGTGGCCAAACACATTCTAAAGGGGATTCAGATCTCTCTTCAAGGCTTGACAACATAACCTATCACCAGAGTCTGAGGGCAGAGCCTACCACCAGAGTATGAGGGCAAAATCTATCATCAGAATTTGAAGTTAGGACCTCCGTCAGAGTCTGAATTCGGAGCTACCAGACAGGAGTTCCATCTCAGACTTGGTTTCAACAAAGGGAAGCGCAAATCGTGCAATGATTGAGCCCGAGATATCAACTCCTTAATGACATGAATCTGCTGAACAAGAAATGGGACAGCCAGTAATTACTTTTCGTTTCTCTAAGCTAGACAATCATCTAGAATATGGAAGTTTTGAGATTCTATGGAGTTGACCAGTTAGTGGGAAATGTGAATGGAATGTAGCTGCTGTCAATTTATTTTTCTTGTAACGAGATGTTATAAATAGGGCAAAAAACACTAAAGCAAGGGATCGACCTTTTGTTTATCAAGCAATAATAGAGAATTATTTTCCTATCTTTGTATTTGGTTGAATTTTATTATTTGTGAGATTAATTGCACAAACAATTAGCACCGTCTATGGGGAACGAAGACGAAGATCTATGTTCACGATTTCTAGCAATTATTGAATCCAAGAAACGAGTAAAGACGACCCCAAGAAACAAAGAGTCCATAATCTCTATATTTGCCGCCCACCAAGAGGAAGATATATCCAAACATCTGATACCCTTGGTGGACATCTCGACAATTAGGAACGAAATAATGAAGCAAATGGAAGATCAAATGCAGGCCATGAAAAAGAAATTTCAGTAAAAAGATGCAGGCCATGCAGCAAGAAAACTAGAAGCTCAAAGCTCAGATCCAAGGGGTTGGCCCCAGCAAAGACAAAGGGAAAGGGAAGGAAGTCGAGAACCCCCGCGACGAGGGGCAATCAAAGAAGAACCACGGTAAAAGACCCCAATAAAATATCTTCATCTAGATTGATGATGCGGGCTCCAATGCAGAGGACTCCATGGACCATGGCCGGACGTGGAGAGAGGTGGAGCATAGAGATATAGGCAAAGATATGAAGGTGAGTCGTAACAAGAAAGACATCTGTGAGAATGATGAGTTTGTCGATGAAAAGCTTGTGATGGCCATAACAAAAAGGATTGGGGGCATTCAGGTGCAGACCCTTACGGACTTGGCTGACCTAGCGATCAGAGGGATGTCCACTTCCCTATTCTAGGAATGGATCGAAGAGGAGTTGATGTCCCGATATTTCACCCCACCCAGTTTCAAAAAATATATGGGGAAGTCCGACCCAATCGTCCACTTGTTCCTATTTCCACAGAGGCTCTCATTGGATACCACTAACGAGGCTTTAATGTGCAAGATCTTCGTTACCACTCTTGCCAGCAATGCCTTCTCTTGGTTCCTGCAATTGCCAGAAATATCTATAGGGAGCTTCAAAGATTTAGGGCGATGGTTCATTGAGCAGTACCATGGTAACCGCCCCACTGAAGTTACGATGGTGAACCTACAGCTGGAGCAGAGATACGGTGAGCCCATAGGCAGTACTTAAAATGGTTCATTGACAAGATAAACATCGTCAATAACCTAGATTCCAATTTAGCAGCGGCCATCTTTATCAGAGGATTAGTCAGCGGGTCCTACATTCATTAAGAGTTCTTGAAATCGCCTTCACATGACATGTTAGATGTATGGGCTAGAGTCGAAGGCCTGTTGAAGGTAATGGAGAATAGGAACAAGATGTCTCAAGCTGCTGCGATCACAGTAGTAGACCAAGGTCGCAGTAGCAGCAGAACCAGAAACGAATAGAACCAATACTCAAAGAAAAGAAAGCTAGAGAGAGAGAGAAATAGAGTCAAGACTTCAGGAGATACTAAATAGAGGAGAAGATACTAGTTCGAGCCCAAGCGCCCGAGGTGAGAAGACGACATGATGTTGTATGAATTCACCCAGCCACAAGAGCAGATCTTCCACAAAGTGAAAAACTAAGGTCTGCTCAGAGAACCACAGCCGATGAGAGTGCCAGAGGAGTATTGAGACAAATGGTTGTACTGGGAGTTTCACAGAGAGGTAGGACACACCACTGCTAGATGTAAGAACCTATACCATCTGTTGAAAGCGATTATGAAGAAAGGCAAGTTATTGGAGTATTTGAAAGGGAATAGACAGCTGGAAGCCGGAGCTCTACCATGTGAAGTCAATTACTAGCATCATCAGAGGTAGAGAAGCGCCCAGTAATGACCTGAAGCAAAATTGAGCGGTACCTCAGGAGGTGTAGGGGGGATGGCTCATGTTTTCTATGCAATGGTGGATGTGTCTGAAGAAGGACATGGGAAATAATGCATATTAGAACACTAACTCGTAGAAAATGAGGACCGGATGAGGGCCTTCGGATTTCAAGTAAACTAAATCAGGTCAGGAGCATAACCAAACACCTACTCAGCATCGATCTCATTTACGGATAGAGACGTGGACATGCCGAAGCCAGTTCACTTGGATCATTTGGTAATCAAGTTACGCATAACATATCCAATGGTGTCTCCTAAGTTGGTAGACGGAGGGAGCAGATCAGACATCATCTTTTGGGAAACATTCTGATAGATGGAGATAGGTCAGAGCCTCATATCACCAACCTTGAAACCAGTCTTATCATTCAACAATGTAAGAATGAAGCCTCTAGAAACAACAACACTGGTAGTGTACGCTACATGAAGGGTAATTCTGGTCAAATTTCTTATCATCAACGCTATGTCCTTGGTAAATGTGATTATGGGTCGTAAATGGATCCATGTAGTGAAAAGTGTACCATCAACCCTACACTAAGTAATAAGATGACAGTCCCCGAACGGTCTGTATACCATCGATATCAATGGTGATCTCTCTCAGACCAGCCAATGCTACAACATCAGTTCAGGGGGAGTGCACAGAATCTCAGAAAAAGATATACAAAGGTTTAACGAGACTAGCAGATCTACAGAAACGTACAAATAGCAATCACATGACTACCTACCAACCTACCTAAAACACCTAGAGGATGATCCAAACCGGCCAAAAACTACCATCGAGAATCTAGAGAATGTGATTTTGGACGGAGTAGAGCTAGAGAAGAAAGTGCTGGTATGAGCCTTACTATCAGTAGAGGAAAAGAATGAGATAGTGGGGATGCTCAGGAGGAACAAAGATGTGTTTCATGGGCACATAAATATATGACAAGGTAGACCTGACTGTGGCATCACATTGTTTCAACATTGATCTTAAGTTCCCACCAATTAAACAGAAGCAGAGGCGGTTTGCTCCAAATATGAACATGATTATCAGTGAAGAAGTGGACAGGCTCCTAGAGGTATGAGCCATAGAACTCTGCCAATACCCTAAATGAGTATCTAATATGGTTGTAGTGGCTAAAAAGAATGAAAATTGGAGAGTCTGCATCGACTTCACCAACCTTAATAAGGCATGCCCGAATGATAGCTACCCTCTGCCAAAGATATACCAGCTGGTAGACGCAACCATAGGGTATGAGAGAATGAGCTTCTTAGATGCGTTCTCGAGTTATAATTATATCCAAATGAATGATAAATACATGATATACACTGCTTTCATCACCGAAAGGGGGATGTTTTGCTATAAGGTGATGCCTTTTGAATTAAAAAATATTGGAGCCACTTATTAGAGGTTGATCAATAAAATGTTCCAATGCCTAATCGGGCAGACAGTTGAAGCTTACATAGACAATATGATGATAATGAGCAAGGCAGCCTATGACCATATCCGGGACCCGGAAGAGTGCTTCGCTGTATTCAGGAGATACCAAATGAAGCTCAACCTTCCGAAATGTACATTCGGGGTATCAACAGGGCAGTTGTTAGGCCACATTGTGAGCATGAGGGGGATCGAGACTTGCCCGACTCAGCTCCGGACCATATCAGTAACTGAGAAGCCTCAGACAGGCCGAGTATTTCAGAGTCTGGCAGGGAAGATAGAAGCCCTAAGTCAGTTTGTGTCCAAGATGTCTGATACATACAAGCGTTTCTTCAACAACATCAAACAATCAAAGACAATGGTGTATAGAGAAGAACAAAGTTAGGCCCTGAAAGAAATCAAGACATACATAAGCAGAGCCCCCACACTTGAAGCACCAGCTAAGGGAGTGGACTTATATCTATACCTAGTCGTGTCAGAAGTAGCCATGAGCATAATGCTGGTCAAAGAAGAAAATAAGAAGCAACAACTCGTGTATTATACAAGTAAGATGTTGTTAGACGTTTAAACTCGATACAGTATGGTTGAAAAGATGATATTGGCTCTGGTGACAGCAAAGAAAAAGCTATGGCATTATTTCGAGTCTGACAGGTGCAATCACACGCGTATAACGTTAGCGCGCATATCGTTCAAGTAGTATAAAAAGTATCGATCCTACGAGGACTTAAAACCTTTTGTTATCAATTTATGAAGTTAAATGTTTACAATTATCTAATGGATTGATTATTTGATTGGGTGGTGACTTAAAAATTAAAACAAGTAAATAAAATTGCTCGAAAATAGATTAAAGAAAATTCAATTTATAAAACTATCCAGAGTTGTGAATCTTTCCAATATCTTTTAAAAGATGAAGTGGTTATTTTACATTTGTGTAATATATTAGTTTACTAACCTGGACCACAAAATTATGTAAAAGCCTCTTACGATGGTCAGATACAAATATCCAGTGTAACCCAATTAATCATATTCCTATGTTAACCAAGTTATCTGAATTCATTAAGATTAAGTTTCAATTATGGCTACCCCCGTCGACAGGTATATTTCTATCCTGTAAGGAAATCTATTAAAGGGTTATCTATCCTCAAGGAAGATCGTGCGCTATTGAGTCTAAAGTCTCGAACCTAAAATCCCTTTTCCAAGTTCATTTCAAGTTTATCGAATCAATCTTATTAATGGCCAGTTAACAAGAAGCATTAAGACTAAGGCTCAATAAATAAACCTTTATATTACCCAAACCATAAAATAATCCCTTATTAACCGGTGATATTGGAATTCATCACAACCCCAGATAACTGACTTAGTTACAACACATATTTACGGGTAGTAAAAGCTTAAATAAAATAAAAGACATAAAGTAAATTGCTGGAAATTAAATACTGAAAAGTAAATGACGGAAAGTAAATGCTGAAATTAAATACTGAAAATTAAATGCTGAAAGTAAATGCTGAAAGTAAATTGCTGAAAAGTAAATTGCTGAAAAGTAAATGCTGAAAGTAAATCGCTGAAAAGTAAATAAAGTAAAAGTACAATATAAGAAAATGCTGAGGTAAAAGAATCCACTTTTATTACTTCTATTTTAGATATCTCCCTTAATATAATATATTAACTTTGCATGATAATTACCAACCAACCATATAGGCGGTATCCTCATTAAGTCAAATTAATAATTAATTACCAACCGACCAATCAGACGGTATCCAGTTTAGTCAGGTTAAAACCAATTTCAATAATTACCAACCGACCATAAGGCGGTATCCTCATTAAGTCAGGTTTTAACTAGTTTATATATTATATTTAACGGAGATTAATCTAAATATTAGTAATAAAAGTTTTACTTTTTTACCCCAGCAGTGGGGAGTTACCTCCTCATTACTAAAAAGTAAATTGCTGAAAAGTAAAGAAAGAAGAGTATTGTGCGTAAAAGTACATTGCAGAAAGTAAAGACTGAAAAGTAAAGAAAAGAAAGTATGTTTGTGTAAAAGTAAAATAAATTAATTACAGAACTGAAAATAAACAAACAAGATACAAACTTCTTAAAATCCTTAAGAAATAATTCAGAAGAGAGTATAAATGCAATCAGAAATTTCGACCGAATTTATAGGGATTGATAAGCTGGGCGTGTCGCGACGCGCCAACCTTTACGCGTCACGACGCGCCATGTGGCATGCTACGATTGGCTATTTTGATTCCCTTATTTGCTGACGTGACATTTTGGATGATTAACTCAATAATTATGCTGACGTGGTGATGATATGGCGATGTGGATTGTCGGCAGCATGTGATGGTAACACGTGTCCGACGCACGTTAGCAGGATCGGCGCACGTTAGCAAGATCGGCACACGTTAGCAAGATCAAACTTCTCAGATTGTGACACGTGTCCCAGTGCACGTTAGCAGGTTCCGGCGCACGTTAGTGGTCGCGACACGCCGTTCGTGTCGAGATGCCAAAATTACAGTTTGCCTTTTTTGTCTGTTTTTCACTGTTTTGGCCCCAAATCACCTCCAGAAAGTCCTGAAACTTTATTTATCTACAAAATAACATAAAACACATCAAAACATTCACAAAACTCAAGAATATAAACAAAATATTAGGTCAAATGAGTGGAAAATAGTGATATATTTACCACTCATCACACCCCAAAACCTAACATTTTGCTAGTCCTCGAGCAAAACATCAAAATAAAATAACATAAACATCTTTAAAATAAAATTAAACTAAGCTAAGCCACTTTCGTAGGGATCACGGTTGCATTTAGCGTATGCAACAAGCCTTTAAACCCCTTGGTGTCCCTAGTGGACGAGTTGTAGTCTCATGAGGACTTACAGAAACGATATCTATAAACATTTTACAAAATTAAAAAGATATTAAAACTAATGCGCACAAAAACAAAAAGACAAGAGAAAAGAGAATAAAGAAGTTAGTCAAAAACTTGTTGTGATATTTTATATCGTAGCGCAAGTGTACGGTGTCAAGTTTTAGTATAAATGAGTTTAGAGTGTCGAACCCACAGGGATTGCGTTAACTCGCACTAAATACTACAATTGATAATCCTAACTTTATTTAGAAAACAAATAATAAAGATTTTAATAAATAAATATAAAAATAATTACATAGGAGGGACTAATACGATAGAGATTCTAGATCTTGATTTCACCTAGCTGTCGCCTTTGTATTTGTCATGTCAATTAATCATTGTTCAGTTATATTGTTTATAAGTCAAGACTCCGAAATTATCCACTCCCTCTCTCGAGCATCAATGAAAATATCATCAATTACAGACTTCGATATCTCTATAAAAATCTAGTAGTTAACAGCTCATTACGCTTTGTGATTCTATATTAACGACTTCAAAGGAACTTATATATTCTCTCGAACTCTATAAAACTCCTAGGTTATATTCTCTAGATCTATTCAAAATCTCATCTCTCGAGTGATAGATTCTAAACATATATCATCATATTTATGGCCAGCAAACACAAAGCATTAAACTCAAAAGAATAAAAATAACTCAATAAAACTTCATAACAAAATTGACAATTAAAACAAAGGTTCAAGCATCAGTTGCATCATTCTCCAAAATTAATGAGTCTAGTTCATGAAAATAGATAAAAACAATGAAAACAAGGTAATGAATCTAATGGAAATCATTAGAGTTCTAAGAAAGAAACAAGAAGATAAAACCCGAATTGAATCTCTTCCTCTTCGGACGTCACCGTCTTCGTCTCCTCTTGTTGATCTTCAATCTTCCTCCTTGGATCTCTAAAAATATGTGTTTTTGTGTATTGTGATGTGTATTAGCCTCCTCCTTGAGTTTTGGATGAACTAATGTATTTATAATAGAGCCTCGGGGTCATTAAACATCTAAAAAACCCTAAAATCTTGTTTCAAGTGCGCGCGGGGTGCTGTGGCGCTTGCAGATTGGCGCTGCTATGCTAAATCCCCTGGATTTTGTATGGCACACTAAGATCTCTTTGAGTAGATGCAAATTGATATATTATGGGTCTCATAACGCTTTCTAAATCAAAATTTATAGCCTTTTTAAATTCAGTGCGCAGTTGATGCTGGTTTTGCCTGTTCTTGAGTCCGATGTTTCCAATAGGTCCCGAAACACGCGTATTTGCTCCATTCTTCATGTTCTAATGCTTCCTACAAACAAGATATAAAATGAACTATAAATTACATTAAATGACTCGAAACATAACTAAATAATAGGCCATGGATGCCGGAATAAGTGGGTATAAACCACACTTATCAGTGACTAAACAGGTGAAACTTCTAATCCAAGTTAATAGTTGTTTTCTTTCTTTCTAAATTACCGAATAAGTAAATTCTACGATTATTTTTACCATTCTCCATACACACAGCCAACAAAATATTAATCAACTCATTTTTTCCCACAATAGTCATAAGTGTAGTTGAGAAGAGAGTAATATTTTTGTCCTAAAGTTATATCAGAATTCACAACTTTTTCAAGCAATGGAATATTTTTCTGATTTTTTTTATATATATACAATATCCTTCATCCATGTAACGAGCTTTGGGTCAGTGACTCCAAAACCAGTTAGCTTTAGGGCACTATGTGTTAAGACACCCATACGGACTTAATTACTCGGATTTCAGATATATATATATTTTTTCTAACATCTTTGATCCATGTAGCGAGCTTTGGGTTAGTGACTCCCAAACCAGTTGGTTTTAGGGCACTAGGTGTTAAAACACCCCTACGGACTTAATAACTCGAATCTCAGACGGGTTTTTTTTATCCCATCACTTTTTTTAGATGCTTCCTCCAATTTAAACTAGAGCACTGAATATTACAAACTTGTCAATTACAACTCATGTCCGTATGTTACCATTTGTGTTGATAATACCTGACAACTGAGCATATGAAGATCCATTTTAGTCAGTATTATGGATAATTTACAAATTAAATAATTCAAAAGGAAATAAAAAAAATTAAATTGTTCCGAAATAGGTTGAGATACGTCTCAGGAGTAGAAATCCCTTACACAGCTATCTTACACCAATTTCACCCGATTAATCAAGTTAAAAACATAAAAACACAAAATATTTTTTTGATTTTTGTAAATTTTTTTAATTTTTTTGAAAATTTTGGACTAAAAATAAAAACAACATAAAAACAAAATACTACAACTATTCCCCACCCCCAAACCTAAATGAGATATTGTCCCCATTATCTTAAAAAGTAGAAGATGAGTTTAGAAGATAGTACCTGGTTAGCTGAAATTCTACATCTAAAATGAAAATTAAAGGTTAAGATCCAGATTTATCTGACGCTTCTTACGATCATTATCAGACCGGTTAACCTTGGAAAGGATAGGGTCGATGTGTGGTTCAAAGGCTAATATTTGGTCAATTAAATCTGGGGCAGTTCTGGCAGTGAAGAGGAGTTCTTTTGCAGGTTTTGACACGAATCCATTTCTCCGGGCATCATCAAGGAACACACAAAGAAAATCATAAAATCCATCAGCGTTAAACAGTCCAATAGGTTTTTTGGTGTATATTCAAGTTCGCCCAAGATAGCACTGTAAAAATTTCCTCCATTGTGCCTAAGCCACCTGACAAAGCAATAAAAATATTAGCACGGTTAATCATTTCTACCAGTCGTTCAGACATACCTGGCACGATCATTTCCTCTCCGTTTGATGGTCCAATCAGATTTGCCTCCGCCAAGAGTTTTGGGATGATTCCCAAGACTTGACTGCTTCCTTCCTGTACGGCCTTTGAAACGATCCTCATTAATCCAAGATTGCCACCGCCAACCCAATTCATGTGCTGCTCCAACGTATTCTGGCTTAGAACCAACTCTTGTACCACAAAACACACAAATATTTTCAACTCGTCTTCTTGAAGTGGCTTCCATTTTTATGTATTTCTTTCTCAGCTCTGGATGCCTTCAAAAGTACAATGATGAGTTGAATTTATAGAACCTGAAAAAGGGTTAGTAATAATAACACTAGTATCTTCCAAATGACGATTAGTAGCAAAATAGTAAATCGTGAAAGGTCAAAAAGTCTGGATCCTGTCGGAGAAAATAACAAAAAAATCACAATTATTAGGAAAAGACAAAGAGATATAATATTTACAAGAAACTAACACCTTGATTGACGTCTATGCGTCAGAGACAAGCTTCCCATCCAATTTTCTTATAAATTGGCAAACAGGGTCTTTTAAAGTCAGATTCCCGAGACTATATTGTTGTCTTTCTTTACGGAATTGTGCATATAACATACGAATTTCATGACACACATATCCACTGAGATGCGTCTCAAGAGTCTTAGATATGTCATCCAAAGACTCTTCACTCAAGCCATCCCTAATGAATTTAATCTTATCTTTGCGGTTATCAGACATCATTCCTAAAGAACGATAACGAGTATTACATGTCATGCGAGCACATTTATAGCAAACACTCATTCTTTTAGCTCTTCTCTTTTTAGCATATGTGCTTCTACCTAAACCAGGCAGATGTGAAATAAAAGAGTCATAAGACTCACCTGCCAATCGGACTCGTGCTTCAATAATCCAACGAATGTCAGTTGGAATACCTTTGATTATCAGTAGTCTCATCCGTTCCAAGCGAGCTTTGTAGATCTTCATCAGAGAGTTTTGAGGGAGAGAATGAAATTGCTTGTGAAGATTTGAGAGAACTTCTTCCATCATGAAATCTGACTTTACCTACACAAATTAAACACAAAAATAAAACTCACCAAATCACAATATATACAAAAATTGCATGGGTTGCCTCCCAACTAGCGTTAAGTTTAAAGTCGTCAGCTAGACATGACTGCCCGAACGTTAGGTAGGATCTAAAAGTGTGACACTTTCTTTTTATCGCTCAAATGATTCTCCCCAGTAGTGCTTGACACGCTTGTTTTTAACCTTGAATGTTTTGTTGGAGTTGGGATTATGTAACTCACCGGCTCTATCTGGTAAAACCTTGGTGATTAGGAATGGACCTGACCACCTTGATTTTGGCTTCCATGGAAAGAGTTTCAACCTTAAGTTGTTTAACAGTATTTGTTGCCCTGGTTCCAGTTGTATGCGCACTAATTTCTCATCATGTCTCTTATCAGCTTTTCTTTGTACAATTTGGCATTCTCAAAAGGCTGTATGTGACATTCTTCCAATTTTTGAGCTGGTAGCACTGTTTCTCTTTATTGCTTATAGTGCAAGAATAGGTTTCTTCAGTACGTAGTACGCTTTATCTCCAAGCTCCACAGACGTTTGACATGTTTTAAGTTTGTCAGTAGAACTTTGCATTGCATTGGAGTTATGGATGGTACGGTGTATCACATCAAGTCTGAAACATTCCTCATTCTTTTCGTCATTCGGGAAATTCATGGCTTTGAAAACATTGAATGTTACTTCTTGGTCTTGTACCCTCATGGTTAGTTCTCCTTTTTGTACATCAATAATGGTTCGACTTGTAGCCAAGAATGGTCTCTCGAGGATGATCGACACGTCTTCCTCTATATCAAGGATAATAAAATCTGCAGGGAAAATGAATTTGTCAATCTTGACCAACACATCATCAACTACACCTCTCGGAAATACGAGCGTTCTATCAGCAAGTTGCAAAGAAACTAAGGTAGGCATTGTTTCTCCAATTTACAGTTTCCTGTAAATAGAAAAAGGCATCAAGTTAACACTAGCACCTAGATTACACAATGCCTTACCGAAGTCATGTTCTCCTATGGTGCAAGGAACAGTGAAACTTCCAGGATCTTTCAACTTTAGGGGAAGCTTCCTCTGAATGATAGCGCTGCATTCTTCTGATAATGCTACTGTCTCGTAGTCTCTCAATCTCCGCTTTCGTGAAAGAATGTCTTTCATGAATTTGACATAGCTAGGCATTTGTTCCAATGCTTTTGCAAATGGAATGTTGATATGCAGCTTTTTAAAGATCTCAGGAATCGAGAAAACTGCTTGTCTAGTTTATTCTTCTGTAGACGCTGTGGAAAAAGGTGGAGGTAAAGTGATCATTTATTGATCTTTTTCCTTTGTTTTTTTTCCTCCATCTGTGGAACTGCTTCGCTGCTTTCTTTTGGAACTTCCTCACCAGTTGTTTTGACTCCAACATCTTTGTTGATTTCAGTACCGCTTTTTAACATGATGGCATGACATTGCTCTTCCCCATGTTCATTGGATTTGGTTATGTGTTGCTGGGAAGATTTTCTGGCGGTCTGTAACTCTGAGCATTGGCCAGTTGTCCAATTTGATTCTCCAGTGCTTTAATAGAAGTAGATTGACTTTGAATTAATGCTGTTTGGGATTGAAGCAAAGCATCATACCTAGCTGCTTGAGAGTCGTGTTTTGCTTCTATATTTTTCAAGTGGGTCAGCACTTTTGTTATTCTTGTTTCTTTGTCATACTCATGGCATTTGTTCTGCTGTTGGAATCCGGGTGGTGGATTGTTCATTTGCCCTAAATTATTACTCCATGCGAAATTAGGAAGATTCCCCCACCCTGGGTTATAGGTGTTGGAATATGGATTGTTCCCCTGTCTGTTGAAATTGTTGACGTAATTCACCATTTCTTTATGTTGGTTGTAAGATTCTGACTCTGGTGCTCCTCCAAATGGTGAACTTGTGGATCCACCATTAACCTTCATGTTAAGAGTTTCCAGATTTTTGTAAATTATATCCAGCTTGGAATTCAGTGCTGTGTTGGCTCCAACTTCATAAATTCCAGCAATTCGTTGGATCAAGCTCCTTTCTGTTAGCCACAATGAATTATTATTAGCCATTTCTTCAATTAGGTCCCAGGCTTGATCTTCTCTTTTTGCCATCAAAGCTCCTCTAGTAGCAGCATCAATTGTGGTTCTCATTATTCCAGAAAGTCCATTGTAGAAGGTTTGGACTTGTAGCCATTTTGCAATCTCATGATGAGGACATTTCCGGAGTAAATCCTTGAACCTTTACCAAGCTTCGCAAAGGGATTCTGAATCTTGTTGCATGAAAGAAGTGATGTCATTCCTCAACTTTGAAATTCTGGCTGGTGGAAAGTACTTTGCAAGGAATTTGGTGGCTAGAGTGTTCCAAGTTGTGATGGAACCTGTTGGTAGTGAATGTGGCCAAGCTTTAGCTCTGTCTTTTAAGGAATATGGAAAAACTCACAGTCTCATTGCTTCTTCAAATGCTCAGTTGTAGTTGAAAGTACCGCAAACTTCCAGGAAATTACTGATGTGGGCATTAGGATCTTCAGTTGCATTCCCCCCAAACTGCACTGACTGTTGAATCATCTGAATGCATGTTTTGATGTCACATGCATTTTCTGGTAAGAGAGGAAGTACAATACAGGAAATGGAGCCGTCAACCACCGGAATAGTTCAGTCTCGAATGGGAATTGGTGGTGCAACTTCCAAAGGTTCAGGTTCCATGTTGACTAATTCTTCTTGGCCTTCTCGCCTTTCCCTTCTCAACTTTCTGATAGTTCTTTCAATTTCTGGGTCAAGCGGTCGGATTTCAAAGCTTCTGGTTCATCTCATGTAGTGTTTTGAGAACCTGAAATACAAGAAAACAGAAATAATAAGCAAATTGAAAATTAGATACAAGTAAAGGTATTTAACCTCAAAACTAATAGTAAACGATAAATAAGTCCCCGGCAACGGCGCCAAAAAACTTGACCGGTGCAATCACACGCGTATAACGCAAGTGCACGTATCGTTCAAGTAGTATAAAAAGTATCGATCCCACGAGGACTTAAAATCTTTTTTTATCAATTTATGAAGTTAAATGTTTATAAGTATCTAATGGATTGATTATTTGATTGGGTGGTGACTTAAAAATTAAAACAAGTAAATAAAATTGCTCGAAAATAGATTGAAGAAAATTCAAATTTATAAAACTATTCAGGGTTGTGAATCTTTCCAATATCTTTTAAAGGATGAAGTGGTTATTTTATTTGTGTAATATATTAGTTTACTAACCTGGAACACGAAATTATGTAAAAGCCTCTTCCGATGATCAGATACAAATACCCAGTGTAACCCAATTAATCATATTCCTATGTTAACCAAGTTATATGAATTCATTAAGATTAAGTTCCAATTATGGCTACCCCCGCCCGACAGGTATATTCCTATCATGTAAGGAAATCTATTAAAGGGTTATATATCCCCAATAAAGATTCTGGGCTATTGAGTCTAAGGTCTCGAACCTAAAATCCCTTTTCTAAGTTCATTTCAAGTTTACCGAATCAATCTTATTAATGGCCAGTTAACAAGAAGCATTAAGACTAAGGCTCAATAAATAAACCTTTATATTACCCAAACCATAAAATAACCCCTTATTAACCAGTGATATTGGAATTCATCACAACCCCAGATAACTGACTTAGTTACGACACATATTTACGGGTAGTAAAAGCTTAAATAAAATAAAAGACATAAAGTAAATTGTTGGAAATTAAATACTGAAAAGTAAATGACGGAAAGTAAATGCTGAAATTAAATACTGAAAATTAAATGCTGAAAAGTAAATGCTGAAAAGTAAATTGCTGAAAAGTAAATAAAGTAAAAGTACAATAAAAGAAAATGCTGAGGTAAAAGGATCCACTTTTATTACTTCTATTTTAGATATCTTCCTTAATATAATATATTAACTTTTCATGATAATTACCAACCAGCCATATAGGCGGTATCCTCATTAAGTCAAATTAATAATTAATTACGAACTGACCAATCAAGCGGTATCCAGTTTAGTCAGGTTAAAACCAATTTCAATAATTACCAACCGACTATAAAGCGGTATCCTCATTAAGTCAGGTTATAACTGAAAAGTAAACTGCTGAAAAGTAAAGAAAGAAGAGTACTGTGCGTAAAAGTAAATTACAGAAAGTAAAGACTGAAAAGTAAAGAAAAGAAAGTACGTTTGCGTAAAAGTAAAATAAATTAATTACAGAACTGAAAATAAACAAACAAGATACAAACTTCTTAAAATCCTTAAGAAAGAATTCAGAAGAGAGTATGAATAAACAAACAAGATACAAACGTCAGCACAATTTATAGGGATTCATAAGTTGGGCGCGTCGCGACGCGCCACGTGGCATGCTACGATTGGCTGCTCTGAATCCCTTATCTACTGACGTGGTATTTTGGATGATTAACTCAATAATTGCGATGACGTGGCGATGTGGATTGTCGGCAGCATGTGATGGTGACCCGTGTCCGACGCACGTTAGTAGGATCGGCGCACGTTAGTAGGATCAAAATTCTCAGATTATGACACGTGTCCCGGCACACGTTAGCAGGTTTCGGCGCACGTTAGCGGTCGTGTCGCATCGCCAAAATTATAGTTTTGCCATTTTTATCTGTTTTTCACTGTTTTGGCCCCAAATCACCTCTAGAGAGTCCTGAAACTTTATTTTTCTACAAAATAACACAAAACACATCAAAATATTCACAAAATTCAAGAATCTATACAAAATATTATGTCAAATGAGTGGAAAATAATGATACATTTACCACTCATCAGAGTCTCATACTATAATTATGGTGACTAACCGCCCAATCAGGCAAGTACTTTCTAAGCCGGACCTGTCAGGAAGACTCACCAAGTGGGAAATTGAGCTGAAGGTATATGACATCCGATATGCGCTGAAAACATCAAGGAATGGGCAGACAGTAGTTGATTTCTTAGTCGAGATTCAAAGTTTCGATCCTATTGAAAAGACCAATTGACTACCCGAAGATGTTGTTCAATGGACCCTACACACTGACAGAGCTGTGAATAGAAGAGGGGATGGATTAGGAGTTGTGCTCGAGTCGGACTCGGGGGTGCTCATTGAAAAAGCTCTCATGCTCTTCAACGCTTCCACCAACAACGAAACAGAATATGAGGCTCTGATGCATGGGCTGAAGTTAGCTGCCATGATGGAAATAATCTATATCAAGTATTGTTTGAGAACTTCTTTATGAGTTAGCTTGATATGATTTTATTTCTTTTTATGGCATATGTGATTATTCGATAAAATATTTTTTTAAAAGATTTTTATTATTGGAATTGACGGACATATTGGAATTGACGTACAAATGTGTTTTTATTCAACTTAACTCGCGTATCGCGCGGGCTTATATCTAGTTATTCATAATCCAACTGTTTCGCAAGTGTACAAATAATAAAAATCAAGTCTCGTTTGATAGGCATACAATTACAAAGAGATGAGTAATAGATCATGAACATAAGATATAATGATCTTCAATTTAGGGAGATAATGAGAGTTATAAGAAAATAAAAGATTATTAATGAAAATATAAAATATTTGTTTCATCAACATCCACATAAATATTATATTTCATAAGATATACTATATCATACAACTATGTATCATTTTTATAGTTATTAAAAAACAGCCAATATTGTCCTAGAAATAATGCACAAATTTAGATATATTAAAGATAAAAGAGGGCTAGTTGCTTGGAAGATTGATCTTGTTGAAGCCTATAATAGGGTACAATGGAAATGTATTCGTGTTCTTGTGGAGATTGGTATTCCCCCAGATTTTTCTCCTTATTATAGAGTGTATTACTACAGTTACTTATTAAATGGTAATTAATGGGGAAAAAACTGAAGCTTTTCAGCCTGGTTTTGGACTTCGTCAAGGTGACCCCCTATCCCCTTATATTTTTATGCTATGTATAGATAAGCTCTCTCAGTTCATTCATCACAATGCCCTTAGAGGAACCTGGAAGCCTACCAATATAAGTAAAGCCAATGAAGGTATCACCCATGTATACTTCGTCGATGATCTTATCCTTTTTGGTGAAGCCAATGCTAACTAAGTTACTTGTATGCGAGATACTGTGGCTTTTCTGTCAAGCCTCTGGGTAGCTGATTAACTTTGACAAATCAAAGTTCTATTGTTCTAATGATGTCAGTAATACATTTGCCTATCAACTTGCTGTTATATGTAATACCCATTATGCTAATGATCTTGGAAATTATTTGGAGGTGCCTTTGATCCAAAAAACAATTTCTAAGACTACTTACATGTATGTGGTAAATAGGTTCCAAGAGAGACTTGCCTATTGGAAGAGTAAATTGCTCACATTTGCTGGAAGAGCTACTCTCATTAAATCTGTGGCATCTGCTATTCTTATTTACACCATGATGTCAGTCAAGCTCCCTAGTAGCATTTGTCATCAGCTGGACCAGGTAAATAGAAGCTTCATATGTGGTACAACTGAATCCAAATGTGTTATTCATTTGATCAACTGGAACCAAGTCACAGCTCTAAAAGTTGAATGGAGTTTGGGAATTAAAAAAACTAACTGTATGAACCAATATTTGCTTGCTAACATGGTCTGGAGACTGTATAAAAATGAAGATGCCTTATGAACAAGAATGCTCAAAGCTAAATACGTTAAAAGAATGCAGCTGTTAGAGGTGACCAACAAGGTGCTTTCTTCTTGCTCTCATTCCAAGAAAAAGTATCATTTATGGTACTAAGCTGATTCCCAATGGAATTAGCTGGAGGATTGGACAAAGGAAAAAAAAATCTATTTTTAGCATGATAGCTGGATTCCTGGTTTTAGTCCCTTGATCTATCATGCTTTACAGGATGTCAGCCAAACTTTCAGGGACTGTAAAGTTAACCATTTCTTGAATCAAAGGTCTTGGAACAGATAGGCCCTCTCAAACTGGCTTCTAGAACATATTGTCCAGACCATATGTTGCATCCATGGAGGCACATTGACTAGTGGGGAGGATTCGAGTTATTGGAAACAATCAAGCTCATGCCAGTTTTCGGTTAGCTCTACATTCTCCAACAATCTTGCTAATCATTCTTCATAGAACTGGAGTAAGATCTGGTCCCTTAAACTTCTATATAAAATGTCAATGTTCCTCTAGGTAGTTTGCCATGGAAAATTATTAAATAACCAACACAGAGCTGTTTGTGGTATTGATGGGAATGTTAGTTGTCCTGTTTGTAATGAAAGCAACAATGATTTAAAACACATCTTCAGAAGATGTAAAAAGTCTGTCAATGTCTGGGAAAATATCATAGGCAAAAAGTATGATTTTTCTAATGAGAACTTTGATTGTTGGCTTAATCGTAACTTTAGCAATAACAACTTCTGGTGTGAAGGTGTATACTGGAACCTGATTTTTGCCTATACATTGTGGTACTTTTAGAAATGGAGATGCACAACTTTGTTTGAGAAAACCATATCTCCTCTATGTAATACTACTGCCACGATCATAAGAAATACTGTGAGTGAATGGGAGAGAGCCATTTTAGCAACAACCAGTCCCAATAGACGGATTCACACAAGATGGCAGCCTCCTCATCCAGGCTACTGGAAGCTCAATATTGATGGGGGGTTGTAGTATTGAAAGTTTTAGGACTGTTGGCAAGGTTGTACAAGATTCTAGTAGTTCATGGATTCAGGGTTTCTATAATAAATTAGGCTTTGGTTCTTTGCTTCAAGCCGAGTTATAGGTGTTGGGGTTTTCTCAAAGGCGCAGCAGAAGGGCGCTGTTCTGGCGAAATCATAATTTTAAAACATTTTAAACTTACCAAATAAATTATTCAATATCCCATATGAATAATTCATACATATTTCACCTAAAAATATTTATTCGATATCAAATAACGACAAATAATTTAGAAAATATCGTAAAACTTTTACGAAAATATTTTTCTGTAAAATGGCATAAAACACGTTTTTGCCCGAACCGACCAACCACTACACATGGGGGCTTCCCAGGTCAGCCCCAATAGTACGTGGGAAGTTCACGGGCTGCCCAACTAGTGACAAATTTTATGTTTGGACAGCCGACATCTGGTAAGCACGAAACTCACCCGATACTCACCCGATAACACCATTTTTCATCATTTTCGCATATTTTCACTCCGAAACACTTTCCGGCAATTATTCCAATGCCCAATACACATCAAATATATTTAAATAACATATTTTTCATCATCAAAATTTCAAATTTTCCAGATCTGATCTGGGTGCCAAAAATATCATTTTTCATGCTTTGAATCCAATTTTCTCAATATTAATCATATTAATATTTACACCAATCAAAGCTACCACCTATGAAGAACTCAAGAACAATTCTATGAGTTATAAGAGTGGTCATAACACTCTAGAATGACAACAAATCATCAAATGATAAAATTGAACTAATATTACACAAATATTATTCAATCTAACTTCACACATGCATCTAGCCTCCAAATCCATCCTCCAAATCAAAAAACCCCAAAATCCAAGAAAGAAAGAAACCTTAGAACTATTATAGATACTCAAGAACAAGAAAAAAACTTTCTAAGCTTAAGAATATTAAATATTACCTCAAAATCTTCTAATTTCCTTAAGCTTTCTTCTTGATTTGATCACTTTCTCTCAAGTTTCTCTAAAGAAATATTTTTGGGAGCTTTGTAAGGAGAGGATTTCGACCATGGAGGAATTATCAAAGAGGAAAAATAATTTTTCACTTTATATACAAGGTTAACCTAACTTGGGGGTAATTTGGTCATTTTGGTTCATTTAATTAAAGCCTAAGGTTACTTGTTCAATTTGAACACTTAAAGCTTAAAAGGCATGCCATTTATTACCAATAATAAATAAACATATGTAATAATAATTATTACAAATGGATATTAATCTAATTAAATATAAAGTTAAAGTAGACAAATTCAAATTGAATACTTCAATCTTAAAGTTTAATATTATTAGTAATCAATAATAATTAAACATATTACATAACAATTATATAATATATATTTATTATTTATTATCTAAATATTTAATATTTAAATATCTAAATAATTAATTAATATAATAATTATTATTATATATGTATTTTTATTTACACTAAATAACAAAATACATATATTAATGACATTTGACAAAATCTCATTTGACAATTAATTAATATGTATCTAAGCAAATTTTGTATCAAATATAAATATATATATATTAATTATTAATTGACCAAAATTCCCTAATGCGTGTATTTTCGTTTAACCGTTTAAACGAATCGAATTAACTCATTTAATCCGATGAAATATTATGAATAATCTGTATTATTCATAACGTGTTGCCTAAGTTCTCAACGAGTACACTTCATATTGTGGGACTCTCTAAGTTTTGGTTTATCCGTAACAGAATCAAATTTCATGTCCATAATTCACCCACTCATAATTATGACGATCACAGATAATCTCGCTAAACTATGCAAGTCGAGGTCATTGCATACGTATAATCCCTCTGTCACATGCTATCAATATTATATCGAGGATATAGATAGGAACGTCAAATCTCTAAGGTATAATATAGTCGACTTTCAAATTTACGATCTCTACATAACACTCGGAACTCGCTTCCAAAGTATACCACAGATATGGATTTACTAGATCGCAAACACGTTCAAGATACATATGCCTTGTACACATGACTGACGGATTCTATCTAATACTCAGATGATATCATGAGCATCAGTCCACACCCAATGAACATGCAGAAGTTTGATATAAATAGATTGATGACGTGACTGCCATCAAAGTGTGGAGGATGTCTCATATATCCACAGTGATATCTCAAGTCGAATGACCACTATGCTATTCGACTTGAGAAGATTTCTATTGACGTTGGTGTACCATCTATTCAGAAATCTTCGGTGAGTCGTCCAGTGTTTATCAAATAAACACATACACGTCTATACGAGTCTCTTAAGACTCATGGTTCATTGGGATAAACCATCAGACCAAGTCTCGATATACGACATGTACTGCTCTCAACGGATTTTATTAACCGACCCATGTCAGTAAATCTTGATAGCTTTATTTGAGAATATAGAACTTATAGTGACGCTTCCCAATGTCAATTACAAACTACGTTGTAACTGCGCACTACGTTGTAGATCCGGGGGTCTTTGTCTAATATATATATATATCACTAAATCAGATTTAGTTTCCATCTAATCGTAATTAGATCGAATACGTATATAAAAACAAGAGGTGTTTCCATTAAGTAATTAATATTATGGAAAAATAAATTTATCGTATTCATGAATCGGACATAAATATGATCCATATTAGCACTCCGAGACCAAAAATTTCTCCCACTTGCTCTAGTGACAATCCATGGTATCATATACACATCTCAATGTGAATCTTATGCGCACGGTCCTCAAGAGCTCACCTAGTACTCAAGAGGTAGGCAATAACGAGTAGGTCTGCTATTACATATTGAGTTTGTCCAACAAACTCAATCGTTCCCTTAACTAGCCTCATTCATATTTTATTGAACCCAGGTTATACATCAATATAACTCATATTCGACATCAACATTGTCCAACAGCTACTGATTTGTCTATGTATATATAGATCAAATCCAAAATACAATGCAGACAACCGCAAGCATAATACTAATATCAAAACTTCTAATCTATAAGGTCACTATGTAACTTCATAAGTCAGTACTTTATAAGTTACAATTAATTCCATTAACATAGTAGAATCATCTGTGACACTCCCACTGCATCTTTTCTGACACTATATGACGTAGACCATCTAACGTCATAATTAGACTCAAAACTAATCTGACCCTAATGGTTGCGGACTATATTCTCCATGAATAAGATACTCATTCTTAATATCTCAAAGATAACAAAGAACATGTTTCAAGACACATCCTATGGTCTACAGCGTATCAAAATAGCTCGTAATAATTACGATTAAATTGATATCTTTAATCGCACATAATATAGTATTCATTATACCATCATCCTATGATGCATAAAATGGACTAGACATTTTAATCAATTTCTCTTTCGACAAAGGAATCATCATTTACAAAGATGAATACTATATATAAAAGACACACTAACTATCAAACAGTTATACTAATTGTTGCACAGATAGTCTTTATGTGTCCTTTATTAGATCATATCTAATGCACGATTCATATGATTATCTCACAAGTCTCTTAGTTTTATATTGTTGGGTTTCTACGGTCTAACCGGGATCGTTTTAAGCAATGAAACAACATGTGAATACATCAAGGAGGTGCGAAATACTCACAATGATCGGTTGAGCGATGCAACGAACAACAAAACTCTCCAAGATCCCTTGAAGCTCTCGGCAGTGAGCAGTTTCTGTCCTCTAAGTTTTCGGCCATGGATGATCCATCAAGCTCCAAGTTTTGGTTGATAATTCCATGCTCACGGGTGCGGTTCCCTATCACCTTCGCAAGACTCCGGAAGTGTGCTAGCACTTAGGAATTTTTGCCACAAAAATTCCTTAGTTTCTCCTTCATATTCGGTCAAACTAGAAAAATGAAGAGGAATGAAAATGGCCTATGGCCGTGAGAGAGAGGGAGAAGTTTTTGGCTCCCTAAAAACGTGAGTGATCAAGAGAGAGAGAAGAAAATGTGTTAAGTATTTTTTGTTTTTGATTTTCCAAAAATCAAATACCAAAACCATTTCCAAAAATCCAAAAGTCAAAGGCAAAAACAATCAATGCCTTCCAACTACCAACATCAATCAATAGTGACATGTTGTCACATCACTCAAAGTGACTAGACATCACATCAATTGATTGACAAGTGATTTGACGCTTGATGTGATTTATGGGCCGCATGTAATTCGCAATGTGAGTGCACCCGCAAACACTTCCGAGCTCGGGTTCGCTAATTCCAAATTAACGAATTTTCCGTTGCGACGAAATTAAACCTAATTTAATTAAAAAACTTTGCCTAGCAAAATTACTATTCACGTCGCTAACGAATTAATTCTAAATTAACTCGTTCACCCGAATTAAATTCTAAAATTAATTCCGCGTCGAAATCCAATTTCGTTTAATATATCGAATATATTAAGTCCAGCTTTTAGGTGGATTGCCTACTTTGATACAAATTATTAAGGGATTCAGTCCGATCCCACTAACGGAACAAGAACACCTTAGCGTATGAAACAGAGCTGAAAGCGCGAGTGCACGATCTCAAAAGCGGCAAGTTCACGTTCTGCTTCCTCAATCTCGAACTCTGGCTTTTGGGAAGAGCTCCCCTTACCACTGGTAGAGGAGTAATAAAATCCCTTGTTGCTATGTGCCCGACCCACCGCTTAGAATAAAATTTCAAGCATAAAATCTGACGTTTTCTCGGTATAGGCCATTGAGTGAGTGGAAGGGCTTTCCTGAATGACAAGGGAAATCCCTCGTACAGCCAGCAGAAGGCATTCTACCCAATAAGGCGGCTAAATTAATCGTTCTCTCTCTTTATAAACAATATTTTATCCCAGATAAAATATCTCCATAATTAATCCCAGATTAATTTTTTCTCTCATCTAATTAATCCCAGATTAATATAGTGCGAGTCATACGTCATCGGTGAATCTTCGGGAAGCAACCCATGAGATCCCCGGATATGTTGGCAGTAAATCCGATCGTCGGACTATCCGAACACGTACGTACCTAGTACTACATTTTTACCGATTTACAAGACAAGGTTGGCTTATAGCAAAACGCCATGCCTACCCAATTCTCCAGAAATATCCTTACAGGAATATGTGATCTATATCAGGCGTAGTATACGTAGTATTGCGTATTTCGATCCAGTATCGGATGTCACATGCAAGGCCTGGGGCTGGTTTAGTGTCTGCCCCGTACGAAGCATATATCGGATCACAAGCAACTAGTATCTTTATTATCGGATAATCATGACCTAGTCATATTGTCCCGATGTTTGTAACCCTTAGAGAACCAGTTCTATATCCTTGTGTGACCATCATCTCCATATGACCGAAGTGATACTTCCATCTTGACATCACACCCAATACACTACGATTCTCAATAAACCCAGAAGAGGCGTACACAGAACCTGTTAAAGTCCTGGATGACCAAAACCAAAGCGTATTGATTGTCGCAAGTACTAGCGATGCAAGTCTCAGGTTAAGACCAAATACACCTACCCCGATGCGGACTCCCATAGACACATAGTCATACTACCAATGGGATTCCGAGGGGTCTATCCAGAGCGAAGCTGTTTTCCGTACCATCGGTAAAACAAAACCTCATACTACACTTGCATGAGTATCCTATACCCAAATATATGAGAATTATGCTGTTATGCCCTCATAACGCGCACAAGTGTAATACTAGTCTTTTCCGCATTATCGATGTCCAATCTCGATAATACTCTAACTAGGGATATTTAATGATTAAACCTTCGTGGATTGATACTGTCTCATATTATCTCAATCCAGGAACTAATCATATGGACCTTTCATCATTTATACATCCTGGTGATCTAGTCACAAATGATAAAAGAGCAATTTCCTTTGTCACATAGTTAATTTGTACAACAACACATGATCTGTACAAATAGTGATGCTATGGGTCATAATTGTCCAACAATCTCCCACTTGGTCTATAGCCAGTCACTCGAGTGTCTTACTCCCGAACTATGTATGGTTCGCTCAAATTTCTGCTGAGGAAAAGGCTTTCGTCAGCGGATTTGCATGATTATCATCTGATGCGATTTATACGATCATCACATCGCCACGATGTATGATCCGAACGGATCAGATGAATAATCGAAGTATATATCTGGATCGTTGATGAGACCATTAATTCTTTAGCCTGCGATGTAGCCTAGCTCAGCTGCTAACAGAATTATATCTACTCTAATTAGATTATTATCAATCCAGAAGGCTTCTATTGCTTCCTCAGCTGCAGCAATAACCCACTTTTGCTGTTTATTCGGTAACAATATCTTGCTTTGAGGATTTCCAGCTCACTGTTCCATTATTCAAACTTTATAATACCGTTACTACGACTAATAGTCATTTTTATCGGTTATGAAACTTGCAGCAGTGATCCCAGTTACTTTAAGCTCTCCTTCTCCATAGAAAAAGACAGCATCCTTAGTTCCTCTAAGATACCCAAGGATGTTCTTAACATCAATCTAGTGACTATCACTCAGATTGGCCCGATTGTGACTCCATATGCTAAAAGCGTATGAGACACCAGGTCACGTACATTTTTCAATGTACGAGTTCTCGGAGAGTATCAACAACTTTAAATCTATCTCAGTAGATCTTTATTCCTAGAATAAAGGTTGTTTCTCCCAAGAATTCTACGGAAAATTTTCATGAAAGCCAAGCTTTCACCGATTGTATTATGGAAATATCATTTCCAAGAAATGATATGTCATCATTACATAGGACATTCACTGTCAGTGCTCTCCCACTAACCTTCTTATATACACAAGAATTGATATGGGAATATCATTTCCAAGAAATGATATGTCATCATTACATAGGACATTCACTGTCAGTGCTCTCCCACTAACCTTCTTATATACACAAGAATCATTTTCGTTTTGAATTAAATCATACACTATTATGATTACATCAAAAACGATAATTCCAAGAACGCTATGCTTGCTTCAATCCAGCCATGGATCGAATAACCCGCAAACCTTGTTTGCTAGTTTTGGTATGACAAAACCGTCAGGATATTGTAAACATCCTCCAAAAGGTTTCCGTTAAGGAAAGCAGTTTTGGCATTTAGCTGCCACATTTAATAAATGAAACATGCAGCATTAGCAAGCATTATCCAAATGGATTTTCTGTGGCAACAAGTAAAAGGTTTCGTCGTAATCGACACAATATTGATAACGATACCTTTTCGCTACAAGCCTAGCTTAGTACTTTGGTATGTTGCCATCCATGTATGTCTTCATTGAAGACTTATATAGTACCAATAGGCACAATGCCTTCTAGTACAACAACTAGTATCCAAACTTGGTTGGTATACATGGAATCCATTTCGGATATCATAGCACTTTGCCATAATAGAGAGTCGATACCTTGTATCACTTCCTCATACGTAGTCAGTTCGTATTCCTCAATAAGATTGACATCTTAACGAGGTGAGATCAGAAACCCATACCCCAAGTTGCTTTCTGACTCGTTTTGACTTACGCGGTTCTTGTGTATTCGAAGATTATTGGTATAGTTTCGTCCTTGATGAACTATTTGTGTTCCATTAAGGAATCGGTGTCTGGAACAGTATTACTCCGATTTTCATCGAGTTTTACTTTCCTCCCACTTACCACTGCATATTAGGTATTCCTCTTAGGAAAAACGCATGCGAGCAACAATTACATTGTTCTCTTGTGAGTTGTATAAGTACTGTACTTTGGTATCCCTAGGATAACCCACAACTTAGGCACTTATCCAATTTGGGTTCTAGTTTGGTATCATCCAAACATATGCCTAGCATACCCAAATCTTCAGGAATGAGAAAACCCGGTTTCTTTCCTGTTCATATCTAATATGAAGTCTGTCAAACAGATTTTTATGGAACCTTATTCTAAATAAGTTTTGCACTGTTTATTCGTATCCGTTGAAGGAAATGGTAGCTCAGAGCGACTCATGATTTACCTTATCATGTCCAAAAAAAATCGGTTTCTCCGTTCGGACACACCGTCAAACTGACGTGTTCCGAAAGGAGTCCTCATTGAAAGAATAATCTATTCTTTCAAGTATTTGAGAAACTTATTGCTTAAGTATTTTCATCATGGTCTGACCGTGATGATTAAATACTTTAGCCGATCTGTTTGTCTACTTCGTGTGTAAACTCTAAAAGTTTCTGATTTGTGTTTCAAAAGAAACACGTAACCATAACGCGATGCCACATCCGTGTAGGTCACGAAACATTCATATCCACCTCTAGCCTAGCTAGACATGGTCCCATTTGCTTCATTATGAACTAGGGCTAACAGATCGATGGCACTTGCATTTTTACCAAGTAAAAGGTGTTTTAGGCACTTTGCCTAATAAACTAGATTCGTAGACATTATTTGAATAGAATCAAATATGTCCTAGTACCCACTCTTCAAAAGTGTGGATATACGAGTCTTGTTAATTGTGTCCCAGACAACAATGCCACCTATAAGTCTCAACTGATTAATTCAGTTTGAGCTATTTGTTTGTCATGTCATATGTTTGAGATTTATTTATATTCAAAATATAAATACTGTTATTCACATCTAATGTGTTTATCTCAATATCATATTTATAAAATAAAACACTTTAGTGTTCTAGAATATAAAGGTATACCCGTAACGGGTTAAACCCTGATATAGAGATATTGTATCTAGTCTAACTAGGTACATTATAACAGTTTCCTAATTTAAGTACAAACCCAAAGGGTAGTTCCTAAACTTAGGTATCTACGGTTAAAACAGCAATTGTCATCCCGTTTCCGATTCGTAGATAAATCTCAACTGAAGTCAGTATCCTGCTTATTAGCATATTCTACACACCAGTACACATTTATGTTGTTGGAGTTTCTACGGCCCCAAAGATCGAATATAAAGCAAAAAATACATGTGTGAATACAACGAGGGGGTTGCGGAATACTCACATCGATCGGTTGAGCGACGCGCGAGGCAACAAAAATTTTGTTTTCTGCCCACTGGACTGCTCGGCAGTGAGCTACTGTGGCTCCTCAAATTCGGCCATTGTTGCTCCTTGAACAAGCTCCAAGCTTCGTCAAACGATTCCAAGCTCATGGGTGGACTTCCCTATCACCTTCGCATGTCTCTCAGAGTGCTAGCTCTCTTGATTTTTGAAAAAAATCAACATTTGCTTCCTTTTTTTCTTCAAGCTCTCCGCAAACCAGAAGAAAACAGCCTTTCCATGGGCGTGAGAGAGAAGAGAGAAAAAAAGTTGTTTGAGTTGTTGGCTATTTTGTGTATCTAATACACAAATCATTTCCAAAAATTAATTGATTTTTTCTTTTTCCAAAAAAGTCAAGCCATTAAAAGCTACAACAACTCTCATCAAGTCACATCACTCAATCAATCAAATTAAGTGACAAGTTGTCACATCACTCAAAGTGACTAATGATTTGACGCTTGATGCGACTAGCGATTTGACGCTTGATTTAACTTACGTGCCGCACTCAAATTCAAAATGCGAATGCGCTCGCAAACAATCTCGGGCTCGGGTTCGCTAATTCCAAATTAACGAATTTTCCGTTGCGACGCAATTAAATGATTATGCCTAGCGAAATCACTATTCACGTCGCTAACGAATTAATTCTAAATTAACTCGTTCGCCCGAATTAAAATCTAATTTTAATTCCGCGTCAAAATCCAATTTCGTTTAATATATCGAATATATTAATTTATCGATTAATTCTAAATTAATCGTTCTCTCTCTTTAATTGATATTTTATCCCAGATAAAATATCTCTGCAATTAATCTCAGATTTATTTTCTCTCTCATTATTAATTAATCCCAGATTAATAAAAGTGCGAGTCATACGTCATCGGTGAATCTTTGGGAAGGGACCTAGGAGATCCCCGGATATGTTAGCAGTAAATTCGGTCGTCGGACTATCCGAACACGTAACTACCTAGTACTACGTTTATACCGATTTACAAGACAAGGTTGGCTTCTAGCAAAGCGCCATGCCTACCCAATTCTCCAGAAATATCCTTACAGGAATAAGGATCTATATCAGGCGTAGTATACGTAGTATTGCATATTTCGATCCAGTATCGGATGATCACATGCAAGGCCTGGGGCTGGTACAGTGTCTGCCCCGTACGAAGCATATATCGGATGACGAGCAACTAGTCTCTTATAATCGGATAATCATGACCAAGTCATATTATCCCGACGGTTGCAACCTTTTTAGAGAACCAGTTCTGTATCCCTACGCGATCATCATCTCCATATGACTGGAGTGACACTTCCGTCTTGACATCACACCCAACACACTACGATTCTCGATATACCCAGAAGAGGCGTACACAGAAACCGGTTAAAGCCCTGGACGACCAAAACCAAAGTATATTGATTGTCGTAAGTATTAGCGGTGCAAGTCTCAAGTTAAGACCAAATACACCTACCCTGATTTCGGACTTCCATAGACACATAGTCATATTACCAATGGAATTCCGAGGGGGTCTTATCAAGAGCGAAGTTGTTTCCTGTACCCTCGGTAAAACACAACCTCCTATTACACTTGCATGAGTATCCTATACCCAAATATATGAGAACTATGTCGTTTGTGCCCTCACAACGCGCACAAGTGTAATACTAGTCTTTTACGTATTTATTGATGTCCAATCTCAATAATACTTTGACTAGGGATATTTAATGATTTATCCTTCGTGGATTGATACTGTCTCATATCATTCTCAATCCAGGAACAAATCACAATGACCTCCTATCATTTATATATCTTGGTGATCTAATCACAAATGATAAGAGTGCAATCTCCTTTGTCACATAGTTAATTTGTACAACAACATCATGATCTGTACAAATAGTGACGCTATGGGTCATAATTGTCCAACAATCTCCCACTTGGCCTATAGCCAGTCACTCGAGTGCCTAACACCCGAACTATGTACGGTTGGCTCAAACTGCTGAGAAAAGGCTCTCGTCAGCGGATTTGCATGATTATCGTCTGATGCGATTTATACGATCATCACATCGCCACGATGTATGATCCGAACGGATCAGATGAATATCGAAGTATGTATCTGGATCGTTGATGAGACCATTAATTCTTTAGCATGCGCTGCAGCCTAGGTCAGCTGCTAAGAGAACTATATCTAAGCTAATTAGATTTTGTATCGACCCAGAAGGCTTCTATTGCTGCCTCAGCTGTAGCAATAACCCGCATTTGATGTTTATTCAGTAACAGTATCTTTCTTGGAAGATTTCCAGCTCATTGTTCCATTATTCAAACTTTATAGTACCGTTTGTGACTTATAGTCGTTTTATCAGTTTGGTAACTTGTAGCAATGATCCCAGTCACTTCAAGTTATCCTTCTCCATAGTAAAAGACTGCATCTTTAGTTCTCTAAGATACTAACGGATGTTTTTAACATCAATCCAGTGATTATCACTTGGATTGGCCTGATTGTGACTCCATATGCTCAAAGAGTATGAGACACCAGGTCGCGTACATTTTTCAATGTACGATTTCTCGGAGAGTTTCAACAACTTTTAGATCTATCCCAGTAGATCTTTATTCCTAGAATAAAATTTGTTTCTCACAAGAATTCTATAGAGAATTTTCTCGAAAGCCAAGCTTTCACCGATAGTTATATGGGAATATCATTTCCAAGAAATGACATATTATCATTATTTTATAGGACAGCAACTGTCAGTGCGCTCCCATTAACCCTCTTATATACACAAGAATCATTTTCGTTTTGAATTGAATCATAAACTATTATGATTATATCAAAACGATAATTCTAAGAACCTATGCATGCTTCAATCCAAACATGGATCGAATAACCTGCAAACCTTGTTTGCTTGTTATGGTTCGACAAAACCGACAGGATGTTATAAACATCCTCCAAAAGGTTTCCTTTTCCAGGAAAGCGATTTTCCCATTAAGCTGACATATTTCATAAATGAAACATGCAGCATTAGCAAGCATTATCCAAATGGATTTACCGTGGCAACAGGTAAAAGGTTGAATCGTAATCAACACAATGTTGATAACGATACCTTTCCGCTACAAGCCTAGCTTATACGTTGGTATGTTGCCTTCCATGTATGTCTTCCTTGAAGACTTATAAAGTACCAATAGGCACAATGCCTTGCAGTACAACAACTAGTGTCCAAACATAGTTGATTTACATGGAATCCAATTCGGACTCATGACACTTTGTCATAATAGGGAGTCGATACCTTGTATCACTTCCTCATACGTAGTCAGTTGGTATACCTCAAAAAGATTGACATCTTTATGAGGTGAGATCAGAAACCATACCCCAGGTTATTTTCTGACTCTCTCCGACATACGTGGTTCTTGTGTATTCGAAGATTAATGGTATAGTTTCGTCCTTGATGAACTATATGTGTTCCATTAAGGATTCGGTGCCTGGAACAGTATTACTCCGATTTTCATCGAGTTTTACTATCCTCCCACTTACCACTGCATATCGGTATTCCTCTTAGGAAAACCGCATGGTGAGCAACAATTACATTGTTCTCTTGTGAGTTGTATAAGTACTATACTTTGGTATCCCTAGGATAACCTACAATTGGCACTTATCCAATTTGGGTTTTAGTTTGGTATCATCCAAACATATGCCTAGCATACCCAAATGTTCATGAATGAGAAACATGGTTTCTATCCTATTCATATCTAATATGAAGTATGTCAAACAGATTTTTTTATGGAACCTTATTCAAAATAAGTTCTGCACTGTTAATGCTTATCCGTTGAAGGAAATGGTAGCTCAGAGTGACTCATGATTAACCTTATCATGTCTAACAAAATTCTGTTACTCATTTCGGACACACCGTCAAAATGACGTGTTCCGGGAGGAGTCCTCATTGAAAGAATACTATACTTTTTCAAGTATATTAGAAACTTATTGCTTAAGTATTTTCCATCATGGTCTAACCGTGATGGTTTTAATACTATAGCCGATCTGTTTGTCTATTTCGTGTTGAAACTCTAAAAGTTTCCGATTTGTGTTTCAAAAGAAACACATAACCACAACGCGATACCACATCCGTAAAGGTCACGAAATATTCATATCCACCTCTAGCCTAGCTAGGCATGGGCCCACTTGCTTCACTATGAACTATGGCTAACAGATCGGTGGCATTTACACTTTTACCAAGTAAAGGTGTTTTAGGCACTTTCCCAATAAACTAGATTCGTAGACTTTATTTGAATGGAATCTAATTAGTCCTAGTAACCACTCTTCGAAAGTGTGGATATACAAGTCTTTTTTTATTGTGTCCCAGACAACAATGCCACAACAGAGTTTCTTCTGATCAAATCAGTTTGAGCTGTTTGTTTGTCATGTTATACATTTTAGATTTATTTATATTCAAAATATAAATATTGTTATTCACATCTAATGTGTTTATCTCAATATCATCTTTATATAATAAAACACTTTAGTGTTCTAGAATATAAAGGTTCACCCGCAGCGGGTCAAACACTGATATAGAGATAATGTTTCTAGTCAAACTAGTTATATTATAACAGTTTCCTAATTTAGGTACACACCCGAAGGTAGTTCCTAAACTTAGGTATCTACGGTTAAAACAGCGACTTTCATCCCGTTTCCAATTCGCAGATTAAATCTCAATTGAAGTCAGTATCCTGCTCAAAGTAGATTCTGAACATCAATGCATATTTATGTATCACACTAAGTATTTAAAATCCAATTTTAATACTAGTAGTGAACATAATATGACAAACATATCTGAAGTCGGAGCCTTGCACCGTCTTTAATTCCTTCATGTCTGCTTTGTCCAAACGGCAGTCATGCTTCCGCGATCCCGTTTGCCACAAATTTAGGCAGACATTTTGGGATATGCCATTTATCTTCCCAGAAGATTATAATGATTTTGCCTTTGCCCGTTTCAACACTCCAGAAGCCTTTGGCCAAGCCTCGGGTTTCTAGAATATTGAAGTAAGGTACGACTAGCGCTACTTGCCTAATTGCAAACTTTGACTTTGTCTCCTTGAGAATTGTCATTAACTCTCCAAGAGTTATTTATTGCAATTTAGTACTTCTAAAATCTAAGCATAGATTTATGAAGATCCTTCAATTTCATTATCATACTTTAAGGATCTAACCCTTTGTTCTGACAAAGAAATTAAAGAGTCTACTGCGACAAGCTTAATAAATTAAGCACTAAAGTTATCATCACATAAATCTTCCAAAAATTATGCTCTACTATTTGCTTAACTTCGGGCTTAGGCCTAATATGTTATTTTATCAAATAAAGTAACTTATTAGTTTTCAGGACCATCCTGAAATTATATTCCCAATTTGAAAATTAAACCATTTAAATACATTTTCCCTAAGATTATGTTTTAAATGTCAATCTTTCAATTTTATCTTGATTTTAATAGTCCAACTATTTAATCAACGATATAGGTACTATTTATTATAATGATTATTATAGTCCAACTATTTAATCAACTATAATTTAATAGATTAAAATCAATTATATTGATTACTATAATCCAATTATAAAATCAACTATAAATGAATAGTTTGAATACAGTCCAACTGTTAATTTAAAACAACGTTTAAATATTAGTCCAACTAACATTTAATATATTTGACGAATGATTTGTTTGAGCGCGTATGGCAAGTAATTAAACGATATTGCAAATCAATTCTTGCCTCCCACTATTTTTCGGCGAGCCTCTAACCCTCTGTCGAGTACTCGGGAAACCGTGTTTCCTAGCGGGCTAGGATCCCGTTAAATATCACACAATCTTGACTTTGGCCAACAAATTGTATGATAATTAACTAGGTAGATCTCTAAGATCAATTGGATCCAATCCAATTCCTAGATCCAGTAGGGGGACATCCAAGTCCGAAACATATATCTTATATATGCCAATATATCCAATATATTGCCTAACCTTTTTCCTCTGAATCAACTAAGCCTTGGCTTTGGCACAACAAACTTAGTGATCCCAGTTAAGCGCGACCCATTGACCATGGAAAGCTTCGTAATCAATGTCGATGGACAAGAAGTGGTCTTGACTTTGGCCAACAAACCACAACTTGGACAAGACACCAATATGGAACAAAGCCTTCGTGATTCAAACACATCCTCGACGGACAAAGGCCTTGACTTTGGCCAACAAGCCAATGCCAGTCTCGATCTTGAGTAAGAATCACTCAATGGAAGGAAAAACGCTTAATATTTGTGAGGGTTTTTCGCGTGCAAATTGGCAACCAATTTATTATCTTTGGTAAGGTCTCATCATCATACACCCTTAAACATGCATTCTAAATACATAATAAAGCGCATATGAAAAATAATAATGATATGCGGATGGATACTTTACACATTGATCCTATATCAAATCTCTCTCTTTCTCTCTCTCGCTAGCACATGTATTACTTCTACCCGTTACACTACACTTCTAAAGAAACCTCATTTACATTGAGGGGAATAGGTGAGAAGAGAATACAAAGAATAAGGAGGTAATAAGGCTGGACACGCAGGTCCAATTAATAATTCCAAATTTATTACAACAATTTCTAAAATTGTCCCACCCATCTAATATCCATCCGATATACATTATTCATGCATCGCAACCATGTATTCACACAAGCATGTTATCAATCAATCTAATCAATTAATTAATCTGATAATTAGTGACCATCCAATGTTCAAACAACGATTTGATTTTGCGCGAGTCAAACTCGTTTTGCGAATAAGTACTCAAAGTACGAATTCATGAATTAAATTAAACTACATAATTAAATCCAATTCAATTTATTTAATACTAATTCACTATTTAATTCCAAATTAAATACTACACTTTATTGATGAACCTTTACGACTTAAATTCCAAATTTAATCGTTACGGGTCTCAAAGCCCGATTAACGTCCAACGTCAATTTAATTAAAGTCCAATGGGCTTTTAATTAATTTCTTAAGGCGTGGACTTTTGGTCAACTCGGGTCGAACCCAAAACCAAACCAAGTCCAATCCGGGAGTTACCCCATAAGCCCAGAAATCAATTTAGGCCCATTAGGCCCAATTAAACTTTAAAGGTCCATTAGTCGCATTTGGGCTTTATGGATGCGGTTTTGGGCCCAATTGGATCCAACCAATTTTTCATAAACCCAACTTAGTACAACCAAGCCCAATAAGCCCAATACAACTTTAAAAGTCCAATTTCCAATTAGGCCCAATATAATTAAATTACAAATTCCAAATTCCCATTTAATTACCAAAGTGTATAGCATTATTAATCACCCAAATCAACATTTCCAAACATCAAATTAGCCTAATTAATCATGCTTATCATCAAAAAAACATGTCCAACACAATTTCATCAAAAATCAAACCCAATTTACATGCTATATGTCTCGGCTTGTGGGGATTTTATATCCAATTTCAAATCCAATCCAATTGAATCAAATTAAACATTTAATTCAACATTCCCAATTGATTTCCAACACATCCAATGATCAAAAATCAAAAATTCACCAAGACAAATTAGGGCATGACATTCGGCCAACACAAAATTTTGGGAAATTTGTTCCAAACAACATTTCATCAAATTGATCCAATCAATCCTTAATTAAACATGTATTAAGCATACTCAAACATCCAATTCATTCAAATCATGCTCAAAAACATTTTACCCAAATTTTAAGCCCTAAATCATTTCATGCTTTTGAATCGCTCTGATACCATTGTTGGAGTTTCTAAGGCCCAAGGATCAAATATAAAGCATAATACATGTGCGAATACAACGAGGGAGTTGCGGAATACTCACATCGATCGGTTGAGCGACGCGCGAGGCAACAAAAATTCTATTTTCTGCCCACTGGACTGCTCGGCAATGAGCTGTTGTGGCTCTTCCAAATTCGGCCATTGTTTCTCCTTGAACAAGCTCCAAGCTTCGTCAAACGATTCCAAGCTCATGGGTAGACTTCCCTATCACCTTCGCATGTCTCTCGGAGTGCTAGCTCTCTTGGTTTTTGCCACAAAAATCAAACACTTTGCTTCCCTTTTTTCTTCAAGCTCTCCGCAAACCAGAAGAAAACAGCCCCTCCATGGGCGTGAGAGAGAAGAGAGAAAAAAGAGTTGTGTGAGTTTTGGCTATTTTGTGTATCTAATACACAAATCAATTTCCAAAATTATTAATTGATTTTTTTTTTCCAAAAAAGGTCAAGCCATTAAAGCTACACAACTCCATCAAACATCACTCAATCAATCAAATCAAGTGACAAGTTGTCACATCACTCAAAGTGACTAATGATTTGACGCTTGATGTGACTAATGATTTGACGTTGATTTGACTTGCGTGCCGCACTCGAATTCGAAATGCGAATGCGCTCGCAAACAATCTCGGGCTCGGGTTCGCTAATTCCAAATTAACGAATTTTCCGTTGCGACGCAATTAAATGATTATGCCTAGCGAAACCACTATTCACGTCGTTAACGAATTAATTCTAAATTAACTCGTTCGCCCGAATTAAAATCTAATTTTAATTCCGCGTCAAAATCCAATTTCGTTTAATATATCGAATATATTAATTTATCGATTAATTCCAAATTAATCGTTATCTCTCTTTAATTGATATTTTATCCCAGATAAAATATCTCCGCAATTAATCCCAGATTAATTTTCTCTCTCATTATTATTAATCCCAGATTAATAAAAGTGCGAGTCATACGTCATCGGTGAATCTTTGGGAAGCGACCCATGAGATCCCGGATATGTTGGCAGTAAATTCGGTCGTCGGACTATCCGAACACGTAAGTACCTAGTACTACGTTTATACCGATTTACAAGACAAGGTTGGCTTCTAGCAAAGCGCCATGCCTACCCAATTCTCCAGAAATATCCTTACAGGAATAAGGATCTATATCAGGCGTAGTATACGTAGTATTGCGTATTTCGATCCAGTATCGGATGATCACATGCAAGGCCTGGGGCTGGTACAGTGTCTGCCCCGTACGAAGCATATATCGGATGACGAGCAACTAGTCTCTTTAATATCGGATAATCATGACCAAGTCATATTATCCCGACGGTTGCAACCTTTTTAGAGAACCAGTTCTGTATCCCTACGCGATCATCATCTCCATATGACTGGAGTGACACTTCCGTCTTGACATCACACCCAACACACTACGATTCTCGATATACCCAGAAGAGGCGTACACAGAACCGGTTAAAGCCCTGGACGACCAAAACCAAAGTATATTGATTGTCGCAAGTATTAGCGGTGCAAGTCTCAGGTTAAGACCAAATACACCTACCCTGATTTCGGACTTCCATAGACACATAGTCATACTACCAATGGAATTCCGAGGGGGTCTATCCAGAGCGAAGCTGTTTCCCGTACCATCGGTAAAACACAACCTCCTATTACACTTGCATGAGTATCCTATACCCAAATATATGAGAACTATGATCGTTTGTGCCCTCACAACGCGCACAAGTGTAATACTAGTCTTTTACGTATTTATCGATGTCCAATCTCGATAATACTCTGACTAGGGATATTTAATGATTTATCCTTCGTGGATTGATACTGTCTCATATCATTCTCAATCCAGGAACAAATCAAAAGGACCTCCTATCTTTATATATCTTGGTGATCTAATCACAAATGATAAGAGTGCAATCTCCTTTGTCACATAGTTAATTTGTACAACAACACCATGATCTGTACAAATAGTGACGCTATGGGTCATAATTGTCCAACATAATGTTTCCACATCAGGATTTAAAATCCAATTTTAATACTAGTAGTGAATGTTGTATGACAAACATATTTGAAGCCGGAGCCTTACACCGTCTCAATTCCTTCATGTCTGCCTTGTCTATACGGCAGCACGCTCAATTACCCCGTTTGCCACGTTAAAGGTAGATATTTGGGATATGTCCTTTTATCTTCCCAGAAGATTTAATGATTTTGCATTTGCCTCTTTTCCACACCCAGAAGCCTTCGGCCAGCCTTGGCCTTCTGAATGTAAAAATGAATCGCCTTGCGCTCTCCTTATTGCAAACTTTGGTTTTATCTCCTTGAGTATAGCCATTAACTCTCCAAGAGTTTACTATCGCAATTTAGAACTTCGAAGATCTAAGAAATGATCTATAAGATCCTTCAATTCATTTATCATACTCTTAAATCTAATCCTTAGTTCTGATTAAGAATTAAGGAGTCTATTGGCAAGTATAAGGATTAAGCACTTAAAAGTTATCATCACATGAATCTTCCAAAGATCAGCTCTACTATTTTTCTTAACTCCGGCTAGGGCTAAGATGTTATTTTATCAAGTACTTCTTGAGTTTTCAGGACTATCCTAATTCTTTATTCCCATTTTGAAAATTAAAGTCGTTTAATACATTTTCACCCAGGATTATGTTTTAAACATAATCTTTTCAATTATCTTGATTCTAATAGTCAACTATTTAATCAACGTTTTAGGTACTATTTATTATAATGATTACTATCTCCAACTATATAATCACCAATATAATTTAATTGGTTAATTAATTATATTGATTACTATAATCCAATATAAAATCAATTATAATTTAATGGTTGATTCAAATATATTGATTACTATAATCCATTATATAATCAACTATAATGAAATAGTTTGAATACAGTCCAACTGTTTAATTTAAAACAACATTAAATATTAGTCCAACTAATATATTAATTTATATTGACGAAAAATGATATTAGCGCGTATGGCATGTTACTAAACGAATATTGCAAATTTAATACTTGCCTCCCACTATTTTTCGGCTAGCCTCTAACCCTTGTGAAGTACTCGGGAAACCTTGTTTCCCAGTGGGCTAGGATCCCGTTAAATAACACACAATCTTGACTTTGGCCAATAAATTGTATGATAATTAACTAGGTAGATCTCTAAGATCAATTGGATCTCATCCAATTCCTAGATCCAGTAGGTGGACATCCAAGTCCGAAACATATATCTTATATGCCAATATCCCAATATATCTCCTAACCTTTTCCCTCTGAATCAACTAAGCCATTGGCTTTGGCACAACAAACTTAGTGATCCCAGTTAAGCGGAACCCATTGGAAAGCTTCGTAATCAATGTCGATGGACAAGAAGTGATCTTGACTTTGGCCAACAAATCACAACTTGGACAAGACACCGATATGGAACAAGCCTTCGAGATTCAAACACATCCTCGACGGACAAAGGTCTTGACTTTGGCCAAAAACCCAATGCCAGTCTTGGATCTTGAGTAAGAATCACTCAATGGAAGGAAAAACGCTTAATATTATTTGAGGGTTTTTCGCGTGCAATTGGAAACCAATTATTATCTTTGTTAAGGTCTCATCATCATACACCCTAAACATGCATTCTAAAAACATAATAAGACGCATATAATAAATATAATAACGATATGCGGATGGATATTTAAACACATTGTTCCTAGAACAAATCTTTCCATTTCCTCTCTTCTGCTAGCACATGTATTACTTCTACCCGTTA